>CAUYLG010009294.1:0-59539 GCA_963573385.1 Cacajao melanocephalus
CCTTCAGTTCTGCTCTGATCTTAGTTATTTCTTGTCTTCTGCTAGCTTTTGAGTTTTTTTGATCTTGCTCCTCTAGCTCTTTCAATTTTGACGATAGGGTGTCGATTTTAGATCTTTCCTCACTTCTCTGGTGGGCATTTATTGTTGTAAATTTTACTCTAGACACTGCTTTAAATGTGTCCCAGAGATTCTGGTACATTGTGTCTTCGTTCTGATTGGTTTCAAAGAACGTCTTTATTTCTGCCTTCATTTCATTGTTTATCCAGTTGACATTCAGGAGCGGGTTGTTCAGTTTCCACGAGTTGTGCAGTTCTGAGTTAGTTTCTTAATTCTGAGTTCTAATCTGGTTGCCCTGTGGTCTGAGAGACTGTTATGATTTCTGTTCTTTTGCATTTGCTGAAGAGTGATTTACTTCCAATTATGTGGTCAATTTTAGAGTAGGTGCAATGTGGTGCTGAGAAGAATGTATATTCTGTGGATTTGGGGTGGAGATTTCTGTAGATGTCTATTAGGTCCACTTGGTCCAGATCTGAGTTCAAGTCCTGGATATCCTTGTAAATATTCTGTCTTGTTGATCTGTCTGATGTTGATAGCAGAGTGTTAAAGTCTCCCATTATTATTTTATGGGCATCTAAGTCTCTTTGTAGGTCATTAAGAACTTGCTTTATATACCTAGGTGCTCCTGTATTGGGTGTGTATATGTTTAGGATTGTTAGCTCTTCTTGATGCACTGATCCTTTTAGCATTATGTCATGCCGTTATTTGTCTCTTTTGATCTTTGTTGGTTTAAAGTCCATTTTATCACAGACTAGGATTGCAACTCCTGATTTTTTTGCTCTCCATTTGCTTGATAAATCTTCCTCCATCCCTTTATTTTGAGCCAATGTGTGTCCTTGTGCGTGACATGGGTTTCCTGAATACAGCATACTGATGGGTCTTGACTTTTTATCCAATTTGCCAGTCTGTGTCTTTTGGTTGGGGCATTTAGCCCATTTACATTTAAGATTAATATTATGTGTGAATTTGATCCTGCCATTTTGATACTAGCTGGATGTTTTGCCTGTTAGTTGACACATTTTTTTCATTGTGTCAATGGTCTTTGCCATTTGGTACATTTTTAGAGTGGCTGGTACTGGTTGTTCCTTTCCTTATTTAGTGCTTCTTTCAGGAGCTCTTGTAAGGCAGGGCTGGTGGTGATGAAATCTCTCAGCAATTGCTTGTCCATAAAGGATTTTCTTTCTCCTTCGCTTATGAAGCTTAGTTTGGCTGGATATGAAATTCTAGGTTGAAAGTTGCTTTCCTTAAGGATGTTGAATATTGGCCCCCACTCTCTTCTGGCTTGTAGGGATTCTGCCGAGAGATCCGCTGTGGGACTGATGGGCTTCCTTTTGTGGGTAACCCAACCTTTCTCTCTGGCTGCCCTTAGCATTTTTTCCTTTATTTCAACCTGGTGAATCTGACTATTATGTGCCTTGGGGTTGCTCTTCTTTAGGAATATCTTTGTGATGTTCTCTGTATTTCCTGGACTTGAATGCTGGCCTTCCTTGCTAGGTTGGGCAAGTTCTCTTGGACAATATCCTCAAGAGTGTTTTCCAGCTTGATTTCATTCTCTCCATCACATTCAGGTACACCTATCAAACGTAGATTAGGTGTTTTCACATAATCCTATATTTCTTGGTGGCTTTGTTCATTTCTTTTCACTCTTTTTTTTTCTATTCTTGCTTCTGTTTTTATTTCAGTGAGTTGATCTTCAATCTCTGATATGCTTTCTTCTGCTTGGTCGATTCAGCTATTGAAACTTGTGTATGCTTCGTGAAGTTCTCATGCTGTGTTTTTAGCTCCATCAGGTCGTTTATATTCTTCTCTAAGCTGTTTATTCTAGTTAGCATCTCATCTAACCTTTTTTCTAGGTTCTTAGTTTCTTTGCATTGGATTGGCACATGTTCTTTTAGCTCTGAGAAGTTTGCTATTACCCACCTTCTGAAGCCTGTTTCTGTTAATTCTTCAGATTCATTCTCCATCCATCTTTAATCCCTAGCTGGTGAGGAGTTGTGATCCCTTGGAGGAGGAGAGGCGTTCTGGTTTTGGGTGTTTTCATCCTTTTTGTACTGGTTTCTTCCCATCTTAGTGGCTTTATCTATCTGTGATCTTTGCAGTTGGTGACTTTCAGATGGGGTCTCTGAGTGGATGTCCTTTTTGTTGATGTTGAAGCTATTTCTTTCTGTTTCTTAATTTTCCTTCTAATAGTCAGGCCCCTCTGCTGCAGGACTGCTGGAGGTCCACTCCAGACCCTGCTTGCCTGGGGATCACCCCTGGGGGCTGCAGAACAGTAAGGGTTGCTGCTGGTTTCTTCTTCTGTTGTCTTCATCCCAGAAGGGTATCCACCTGATGTCAGCCTGAGCTCTCTTTTATGAGGTGTCTCTTTGGGTATATGGGGGTCAGGGAGCTGCTTGAGGAGATAGTCTGTCCCTTATAGGAGCTCAAGTGCTGTACTGGGAGCTCCTTTGTTCCATGCAGAGCTGCTGGGCAGGTACCTTTAAGTCTGCTGCAGTGGAACTCATAACTGCCTCTTTTCCCAGGTGCTCTGACCTAGGAAGGTTGGCTTTATTTACAAGTTCCTGACATGCTGCTGCCTTTTGTCAATGATGCCCTGCCCTGCACAGAGTAGTCTAGTCACAGTGTGCCCGCAGAGGTGTTGCTGAACTGCCACAGGCTCTGCCCAGCTGCTGTGTGAATTGCCTCGGTATTGGCGGACTGCCTCAGTAGTGGTGGACACCCTTCCCCCTACTGAGCTGGACCATCTTGGGTCCAGCTGCACTTCTGCGAAACTCAATCCAAAGCATTTCAGATTGCTTGTTTCGTGGGGGTGGTACCCGCAGAGCCAGATCTCCTGGCTCCCTGTCTCAGCCCCCTCCCTTTCAGTAGAATGGGCGGTTCTATCTCCCAGGCATTCCAGGCAGCAGTTGAAATGGCCACCCAAATTTGTGTGAGTTTCTGTCCGCCAACCCATGGCACCAGCCTTGCTGAAAATTTATGGTGCTTTTCGGCCTGGGAATCTCCTGATTGGCGGGCAGTGAAAACTTGTTTGGAAATGCGGTGAGCACTCAACCTCTGCATTGTTCTTGTTGGGAACTGCACTCTGGAGCTGTTTCTATTTGGCCATCTAGGCTATTTCCCCTGCCCTGAGCTTTTTAAGGCCAAGAAGCCACACCTAATTGGCATTTAACATGGTGTCTGGTGCAATATAGGTCCACAGAAATTTGCTTAATGAATGAATGAAAGGAGCAAAATATAAGGTAGTTTCAGGTCTTGAAAGTGAGTGCAAGTCACACACTTAATTTGGAAAGCAGTGGGGAGTCACTTGAATTGTTGAGCAGAAGAATGGTACTATCAGAGTTGACCCTAAGGAAGATTCACCTCACGGCATTGTATGATATGGAGTGTGGAGAAAGAGACTAACTAATGTCAGGAAAACCATATAGGAGACTTACTGTATTCCTACTGGCTAGTCTTGTTAGAAGGAAGGGTTTGGGAAAAAGAGATTGTGAAGCAATGTGAAGAATCCACTCATGCTGTTTTCTGAAGTCTTACAGCCTACTTCTGTTTTTCTCTCTGTCTAAATAACTATGGAATGTCTACTGGGCCATTGTACTGAGCTGAGCCCCATGCATGTGTGAGAGGAAGTCTTGTAAAACATGGATTCATCTGGAGGAGACTTACTGTCGTTTATTTTGCACAGATCGGTTGTTGCCTTGGGTGACCTTGTTTGTTAGGGTAAATAATACTAGGTGCGGTAACAACAATAAAATTTCACATGTGAGTTTTGTGAAAACACATTGAAGCCCACCATCGGTCCAGGGTAGGGGTGGGCCACAGCCTGCTCTAAGCAGTCATTCAGGAACACAGTGACTCCACTGTCCACACCTCTACATGCCAGAACCATAAAATAAAGAAGGAGAAAGACTGTGGAGGTAGCAGTGCTGCTCTTTACTACCTCAGCTTGGAGGTGACACATATCATCTCCACTTATATTCCATTGCCCAAAACCAGTTACATGACCCGACCAAAACAAAGGAGAGTTGGAAAATTAAATGTAGCAGTATTCCCAGGAAGAGGCAGAGAACTTAGATATTGGGGGGTTCTAGCAGTGTGTCATAGTTTTTATTTTATTTTTTCCTTAAGTAGATTGTTTTGTTGTTGTTGTTGTTTGCATATACGGGCTTCCTTCAACTACACTGTAAGCTCCTTGACAGCAAGGACTGAATCTCATACTTCTTTAACTTCCATTACCAACACTTATGTGGTAGCCAACCTTAAAATGGCTCCCAGTGTTTCCTGCCTCCTGTATTCATGCTTGTGTGTAGTATGCTTCCATATTGTATAGACCTGGCCTGTATACGCAACAGGATGGTGAGGGAAGGAGAGGGTGCAACTTCCAAGGCTAGGCCATACACATCATTGTGGCTTCTGCCTTGTGTTCTCCTGGATCACATGCTCAGGAGGAAACTGGCTGCCATGTTTTAATGACACATATCCAGTCCTATGAAGACGTCCATCTGGCAAGGCATTGAGACCTCCTGCCAGCAACCAACAGTAAGTTGCCAAGTCTGTGAATAAGCCACCTTGAAGTCAGTCTTCCTTCCATCCACAGTTGCACTTTAGAGTTGTCAAAGCATTTTTATTACAAGACTCACATCCCTCCATTCATTTATCAAATATCTTTCCTTTGTTCCTCTGAAGATGTTGCTGCATAACTATCTTAAGATGTCACCCAAGGAAGAGGTGGTGAATTGGATCCTTTCCACATGCCAGCTTCCAGTGGTTGGTAGGAATGGCCAGTGTTGTTTCTAAGTCTCTGAGTTTGTTTTTGAGAATAAGGGATGGAAGCCTTAACCATCAGTAATACTTGCCAGGGACATAGAAGCATGGAGCAGTGGCTTGGGAGTTGTATATTTGCCGTCTGCAGTGTAGGTATTCTGACTCTTGTTTTTCAAGCCTATATCCTCAATTAAGAACCCGTAGGCTGGTAGGTACCATTTGACCTGGATAGGGGCACCAGAGTTACAGATCTGACAAATGGCATAAAGGGAAAGTTGAAGCCAGATGCTTTTGGGGCATAAGCTGATCAGTAAATCTGCTTTTATTTATTGTCTACCATGTGGCTTATACTATGTCAGAATTCAAATTGGTTGCTGAGAATCATCTTTCTTGGCTCTTGTAGAAGATCTCACTTCTCAGCTCTAGCTTCATGGTCTTGTGATTTGATTTTTCTAGCATTAGAGTCAAGGGGAAAAATATTTGTTAGGTAACTACTAAAGTTTAAAAGAGGCAAGAGATACATTCTACCCTATCAGGGCTCATTTATATTCCAAACAGAGTCTGGTGGCCTATGTTTGCTAAATGCATACATTTTCAGGTACTTGCAAAATGCCAGGGTCGTAAATCTTTTTAAAAAACAAAGCTTATTTATTTTCCCTAAAAATAAAGTGGCTCTTTGTTTCATGGAAAATAGAGACAAGCTCAAAGAAAAAAACAGAAAACCAACTATTCAACCTTGATTCCACCTGTCAGAGCCAACCGCTGTTTTAAATGTTGTACAAGGCAGAAAACACATATACCTGAGATAATATATATACAATCTTGTTCTGATTTCCTCAGTTATCAGTATAACAAAAAAGTATTTCCTGCATTATTACTCACTTTTTGCATATGTAATTTAGGATTGTTGCTTATTTTATTATATCCATTTATCAAAATTTACTGATCCATTTCCCTAATGCGAAGTTATTTTCATGAAAGGAAGGAAGGTGCTACGTTACTATAAATCTTCAAATAATTAAAGATGCCAGTATTAAAGAGAGAGATTATTCATCGACTCAATGTAATTAAGCTTAAACTTGCAAGGCTGCCTTAAGGTCAGTGGATTGCAGTGCTTTTATCTTGCAGAAGAGGAAAATGAGGCACAGTTTCCTAACTTATTCAGGATTATCCAGCCAGTCAACAGCAGAACCAGGTTTATAGCCCCATGCTTCTAGCAATTACAGAACTATCAGAAGGAGAAAGCACTTTTTTTAGCAGGTATTCATCATGATGCCTAACCTTTGAAGCCATTGCTACTAGAGGCATGGTTCAATTAGAAATCAACAAAGTTGGAGTTTCTCAGCCTGCCTGTTCAGATGAATGAGGGCTTGTCCGTAGGAAGAGTTTGAGGCACATGTAGAGCAGGATAAAGCTTACCTGGGAGTCCTGTCTGTAAACACGGGATCTAGCTGTGCTTTTGCCTGACTGGTTTAAACAAATGTAGCATAAGCAGGTCTACATCCTTGAATCTCAACGTTCTCACTTTTCAGTGAGGGAGCTGCGTTAATTGATATTTTTATGTTCTAACATTTTAGCATCTAAGCCTACTCCTTTTTGTCAATTTCTAACTCAATGAATATGGATGGGAGTTAGTATGAAGACTTCAGAGTTTACTAATGGGACAAGAGTCTTAAATCACTTCTTAGGTGTGTTGGTGAGTGAACTGAATGAGCATATACAGAATCCATAGCTATTTGCTGGAATGAAATATTTCTATCACCACCACAGAGTTCATCTTACTTGCCTATATTGGGGTGGTAGATCAACTACTTGAGGTTAACTCAACTTCGGGGTCACAACTAGCAAGTAATTTGTGGAGCAATCTGTGGGAATGACTGACTATAACAAAGCTTTGTTCAATTTTCTCCATTGTTCAACTCTGCCTGATGCTTTTAGCTTCAATGGGAATTGCCTTTGATGTTGCGGTTTCTCATGCGTTTGACTTAAACATATTCTACTGGGCAGTACTTTGTAAAAACAGATACATGTGTTTTGGGGACTTCTGAACTCTTTGGTATTTTAATAGCAGCATAGGTAGCCCTCACCTTGCCAGTTTTCTTTGCTACTCCATGTGTTCCCGGGCTGACTCTTTTTTCACTGATTCTTTGAAATAGTTTCTTGGACTGACATGACCACCTTTAAGAAGCAGCAGACAGGGGTACTGACTGATGTTGATAATATTAGCTGTTAAAGCTATTTGGAGATTTGATGTAATTTCTTTGGACTATAAATTCCAACCCCCTTGCCATTCCTATTGCTAGTTAGTTACATATTTCTGATATTTCCTGTTATATCCCCATTAAAAAAAAAAAAAACTGGCATGGCAGGGATGGAGTGGAAGGGAGGTAACCCTGCAGCTAAAAGCCTACATATTCACCCTTAATTTAAATCCTAGAAAGATGAAGGATATAATATTGGAAGAACAATTGGGGATTTCTGTGATACGGTGTATTCTGTGAAAGTATACCCCATATTCTGTATAGTATGTGGGATATATACCATATTCTATGTGGTATCCTGCCCATTGTTACATTCTTTCGTTCATCTAGTAAATGTTTACTGAGCCCCTAAGATGTGTCAGATGATGTTTTCAGCTCTAAGCATTCAGCAGGGAAAATGCAAAGTGCACAAGAGTTCTTGAATAGCTTTACTCCTCAAATTTGCTCCATTTTCCATTTGCTCAGGCCAAAAATCAAAGAGTCAGCTTTAACCCTTCCAGTTTTCTCCCTTGCTCTACTTCCAAACCGTCAGAAAATCCCATTGACTCTTCCTCCAGCTATTTCCAGACTGACATTTGATCATTTTGTTCTCCTATTGCTACCATCCTGTGTAAAACCACCATCATTGCAATAATGACATCAGCTCCTTCTGCTTCTTCCCTTGTTTACTGGCCCAGTTTAGGGGTTGCGTCCTGACTCCTTCCTCTGCCTGGAATACTTTTCCATGAGATAATACACTTGGCTGACTTCCTTTAAATTGTTTCTTCAAAATTCACGTTCTCGGTAAGGTCTACCTGGACTACGCTATTTCATCCTGTGAACAGAGTTTCTGCCCACTGTTTCCTATTTCTTTTACCTCTACTTTTTCTTTTTCTTTCTTTCTTTTATTTTTTGAGACGGAGTTTCATTCTTGTTGCCCAGGCTGGAGTGCAATGGCGCCATCTTGGCTCAGGGCAACCTCCGCCTCCTGGGTTCAATCAATTCTGCCTCAGCCTCCCGAGTAGCTGGGATCACAGGCATATGCTGCAACACCCAGCTATTTTGTATTTTTAGTAGAGACGGGGTTTCTCCACATTGGCCAGGTTGGTCTCAAACTCCCGACCTCAGGTGATGTGCCACCTCAGCCTTCTACTTTTTCTTTATTACATGAAACTTGTCCCTTTCTAACATAATAAACTTTAATTATTTATTATTTTTTAATTATCTGCTTCCTGACACCCATGCAAGATCCACCAGGACAGAGATCTTGGTCTGTCTTATTTATTACTGTTCTCAAGTGCCCAGAACATTACCTGGCCAGTAGTGAGTAATTACATAAATATTTCTTGGATTTAGGGCTTTATGATCATCTTTAAATTGATTGCAAATGTATGGATGCAGTTCTCCAGAAGCGGTCTCATATATTTTATCACATAGTTAACAGGAACTGTGACTAAAATCAGTTTTGAAACTACTATGTTACGTTTACCATAACATGATTGATTTGGGGATTTAATTAGAATAAAACACATGAAATTGTAACAATGTGACTTCTTGGATGGTTTCCTGACCCAGGTACTGGTATGCCTAAAAATTTTTTTTCCGAAGATTTGTTCTGAAAAAAGAAAAGTGGGGAAGCAAAAAACTATGGAGAGTGTCTTTCTTAGCAAGAAGTCAAGAGAACAAGTGATAATGAAGGTGGTAACTAAAGTTGTTATGTTAATAATAATGCTAATACTCATAATTATTGTATGTGGAACTTTTCATTTGAAAATCTCAAAGTGCTTTGTAAACTCTAATTAGTGACATTTCACAACACCCTAGTCAGACAGGTAAGTATTACTCTACCCGTTTTATATCTTTAGATAAAAGAGTTTCTAAAGGTCATATAGCAAGTTTACATTAGAAACTAAAGCAGTACTTGGAATCTCCCACCCCTTGAATTCCAGTATGTCTCCTGGTGCCTATAGGTGTAAGAGATCTTTTCTGCCAGCATTGGTTTATGACCCGTGGGAATCTGGGACTGATGCATTGTTCAGGGTGTCATGGAGAAATACAATATTCTATGGTGGCCTCAGAGGAGTTGCTGAAACTAAATGATAGACTTATTGTTTTTAATAGAAATTTTCACAACTGTTAATATTCCCTTTGCCATTCAATTCTCGTATTATTTGTCTTTCCTTTTGTGAGTCTACATTATTTTGGTTCTGTCTAACCGATTTCTTCTCCAGCTTTACATTAAAGATTTCTGTTCTAGTACCAGCTGTCAAAATCACTGTGACCCCCAAGCAAGTCTCTAAGCCTCCCAAATCTCAGTTTCTTCATCCATAAAATGAGCATGCTTAAGCATCTCTATGTTTCCTTTAAGTAATAAAAGAACATAATTCAATGTAGGAAAATCCTTTGAGAAAATTTCTTCAGGGCAGTCTGCATGTCGAAAGCATATAAGGCAAACGGTTATTGGAGAGATGCCTTGCCAATGTGGAAGAGAGCCTGTAAATGTTCTTATTAAAAATGATCTGGAATAGGTTTGGGGTCAGTTTCTGTTTGATTCTGGGGCTCTCTTAATGGTGATTACAAGCTTTTATTTTCTTTTGCACAGGTTAAAAAAAGCAAGGTTGGTCCCTAGTTCTCTCACAGGGGCTTTATGAAATGAGTCCCCCTTCTTGGGAAAGGCTCTTCCTCCTAGACTTCACTGATTTCTGTCTCTGCTTCTTTAGGAACCTCTTTGTCTCTCCTGGGGAGCGTCAATTCACATCTTAATCACTTTGTGTGTAATCTCATTAGAGATAATCCCATTTGCCTGAGTGTCAGTTTCTTGCCTTGGTAAAGAAGAAGGAATTCCTATCATTTGATTTGGAAACCCAATCCAGCTTGAGTTATAAATAGAGCAGTCATAGCTGAGTTCTTTTGACTTTTGGTGCTGGCATTGAAATAGATGAGAGGCGGGTTCTTTAAATTTGTCACACTAAATCCCTATCAATCTTGGCTTCAGACAGAAAGGACATAATCTTCCTTTATACTGTAAAGCAAACATTTTGTTCAATCACAATATATACATATATAATGACTTGAATAAATTAATCTTGTAATTATGTCCTTTTATGATTACCCTAATTTTATTTGTGGGGGTAAAAGTACTTATAATAAACAAACAAAAAAACAGTAGATACACACACACACACACACACACACACACAACTTCGCTGCCCTCGTTTTACTTTGAACACTTGCCTTATGGTGATTCTTGCCAATCAGTTCTGAGACTATAAAATTCCAGTTCATTCAAGCAACCACATTTGGTGGTTGAGAGCTTGGTCAAGGAGGCACAGGATAAATCAAATATGAAGCTTGATGATGTGAGCAGCGATCAGTTTTTGCAGGAAGTGCCAATCCATATGGCTCCCTGTTAGTCATAATATACATTGCATTAAATGTGTGAAAAAAAAAAACTCCTATGGAAACCCCATCTCCCTCTGCCGTTCCCCTTTCCCATATGCAACAAATTCAAACCCTCATATTCTTAAAGTGGGGGGTGGAGAACAGCAGTCATTCTCATTTGATGGTCTGAAAGAAGAAAAGATGTTGGTACCACTCACTGCCTGGCTAATGAATAATCAGATTTCACAGCATGAGTGCTGGGCTGGTAATTTGGTTGCACGCCATGCTCCAAACCCATGGAATAGTGCTTCATTAATGTGAAGACCTGTATAATCAAACAATTAGCAATCTCTCTGCAACGAAAGCAGCTTTTCATCAGCATATATACTTTGTCAAAAGATGAGTCCCAAATCACTGGATCTCACAGCAACTAGACTTACACTAACTCACTGCAACCATGACATGGAGGGTTGACACTGGTGCTTTTCACCCTCACCTTGAGCTTAGGATCTGATGGCAACTTGTACTTAGCATCACTGAATAGTAGCAAACATCAGTAGGAAATATGGGATTAGGAGTATGCCTTCTGATTTTATTTATATAATCTGCTGTTTTATAGTTTCTATGTTTATCCTCATTTTATGTTCTTCAGAATTAAGAAGCTTGGAAAGATACTATGAATTACTGTGGAGAAAGAGAAACTTTGATCCTTTTCTTAGTTTGCTTATTTACAGCAATGATTTGTGTCATCTTCATTCTAATACAGCTGATTAGCCTCTTTGGAGAGTTTGTCTCAGTAACCATGGAGAAAGGGTGCTGTTTGATGGCAAGATTTCTCATTTGCTTTGTTGACTAATTCACATTAAATGAATGCCCAACAGGGCGGCTCATAGGGCCAGGAGGCAGAGACCTTGGGTTCCTGGTACCCTATGATTTCAAGTCTCTTTCTACTCCCTAAACAAGCCCTAAATATATTAGGTTACTTTCAACTTATCGCTTAGTGGCAAGGAGGTGATAAGTATTCATTCCGTACTTTTTTTAAATAAAATGTAAATTATCGACAAACTTCAGTGGATTTGTGCCTGCTTCGTGATTCGTTTGGCTATTCTAAATCAGGGTAGCAATTTTTTTTCTGTATTTAGGATGTAGCATATATTTAGGCTTTGCAGGTCAGGAGGAGAATCAAAGATTTTTGTATGTACTCATATAACAACTGTTTTGCTTGTGTTCCTTTCAAAAACATGTCATGAGCTAAACTGGGCCAGTAAATCATTGTTTGTCAATGCTTGGTCTGAATCACAAGCTTTAAAAAATCTTTCTTGCAGTGGCTCATGCCTGTAATCCCAGCAATTTGAGAGGCTGAGACAGGAGGATTACTCAAGATCAGGAGTTTGAGACCAACCTAGGCAATAAAGCAAGAACCTCATCTCTAAAAAAAAATTGAAAAATTAGCTGGGTATAGTGGCATGTGCTTGTAGTTCTAGCTACTAAGAAGGCTGAGCCAGGAGAATCACTTAAGCCCGGGAATTTAAGACTGCAGTGAGCCATGATTGTGCCGCTATACTCCAGATTGGGTGATAGAGAAAGACTCTGTCTCAAAAAATAAAAACCATAAAAAAAATCATTCTCTGTGGTTGTGCACAATAGCCTCTGTTTATCTGCTACAGTTTGGATATGGGTTGTCCCAACCAAATCTCTTGAAGGTGGGCCTGGTGGAGGATGTTTGGGTCACAGGGCTGATTTCTCATGAACACATGAGTGCCCTCCCTCGGAGGTGAGTTCTTATTCTGTTAGTTGTCTCTAGAGCTGGTTGCTAAAAAGAGCCCAGCACCTCTCCCTTCTCTCTTGCTTCCTCTCTCACCACGTGGTTCTGGATCCCCTATGCCTTCTGCTGTGAGTAGAAACAGCCTGAGGCCCTCATCAGATGCCCAGTCTTGAACCTTGCAGCCAGCAGAATCTTGAGTCAAATAAATCTTTCTTCGTTATAATTACCCAGCCTCAGGTACTCCTTTACGGCAACATAAAATGAACTAAGACAATATCTTAGTTTCTTTTTGCACATGGCTGTTATTCTGTTAGAAATAATGAAAATTTTGCAAATGTGTGTTTGAGCAGTAGAAATTATTAGCAATCAATAAAAATGTATGGTATGGCTCTAATTCATTGTGGACACAGGTAAAAAATGAATAAACCCAAAATACTCCTTTACTTTTTGTTGACTCAGAATGGTGGTGAAGCAAGATACTCAGTTTACCTGGGCTATTTGTACTGATGAATTTCAGGTCAACTGATAGAGCATGACCCTCACAGGGTCACAGTTTGAGGTGTGGTCTCAGGATGGGTGTAATGGTTTCATACAAAGGGAAAACACTGTTGCATGGCACAAACTGTATCGCTACTCAAGTCAGTTCTCAAAAAGTCTGGCCAGATTGTCAAAGTCTAATTGAACTAAGGACAACGAGCACCAATCCCAGAAAGAGCATACCCTACATGACTGAAATCTCCAGTCAGTCTCTAGATTTGAGTATGGAAACAATTATTTGCAAACACAGTTTCCAGCCTGATGGAGCAAGAGTTCTAAGGACAAGTCGTGTCCTGTTATTGTCATGACTTCGCTGACAGGTTACCTGTGTGGTAAATCAGAGAAATACATCAGATGTCCTATTTCTGGATTCCAACAAGGCGTTTGATAACATCCTTCATGAGATCTTTGTTGACAAGGTAGGATAATATGTACTGGAAGCTAACATGTTGAGGTGGATTGACTGGTAGAATGCCAGGCCCCAAACGGCTGTAGATAGAGATTTCTAGTGAGTATTCATTGGATATTGTTCTTCAGTCCATTGCCTTCCACATTTCCATTAAGATGTGCATGAAGACACAGAAGGTATTATTGTAAACTCTGCAGATAATGAGAGGCCCAAAGAGCTCACAAATTCAATGGATAACAGAGAGTCAACAAAATCTCTATGACCTACCATCGCTGTCAGTAAACTACAACAAAATACAATTTAAACTGGGGCAAATGTACAATTTGTCATTTGAGTTTTTTAAAAAAACACAAAAATAATAATTGTATAAGCCCTGAGTGGAAAAGTCCTTCCTTAGCAAAAGCAGAAATGAAAACTTGATTTCAGTTTCCAGTAGTTTCAGTGGGTCTATGAGGTAAGCAGCATGACCTGTGACTGTGATTTTCTAAACAAGTTCACTTAGAGTGCCCAATATTATTGTATTTCCTTCAGAGCATATTTAGATGGCATGGTGAAAAGGAAACAGATAAAATAAAAGCATGTTTAATAAGGAAATACTGCAAAGTGGGGGATGCAAAAGCTTAATTACTATGTTGAATGAAGGACTGTAGAAGGAATGGTGCCTCTTCTCTCAGATTTCTGGGCTCCACCAGACTTACCGAATCAAAATTCCCGAGTGGTGCCAGGGGATCTGCAGTTCTGAAAAACCTCTCCAGATCATTTTGACAAGAAGCCAGATTTGGGAGGCCGAATCTTCATGAGTGGAAAAATCTATTAAACTAGATAAAATAACTAATTAACAACTGAGATCTGTAGTAACCTTCTCACTTTTCTTCTGTTTGTTTCGGAATCTTAACACTAGCCTGTGGCTTATTTGTTCAGGAACAAAGAAGCATTTCTGATTCTTTCTCTGTAAAGGCCAGTTAATTTTACTTGCTGGTCAGCTCACACTATATCCCTAATTCTAGTTACTTTCAAAAAAATGTGTAGCTGGCTGGTTGTAGTGGCTCATGCCTATAATCCACCCACCCACTGAGGTGGGTGGATTGTTTGAGCCCAGGAGTTCAAGACCAGCCTGGGCAACATGGTGAAACCCTGTCTCTACAAAAAATACAAAAAAATTATCCAGTCATGGTGGTATCAACTGAGGTGGGGAGGATCGCTTAAGCCTGGGAGGTCAAGGCTGCAGGGAGCTGTGATTGAGCCACTGCACTCCAGCCTGGGTGACAGAGTGAGTTCCTGTCTCAAAAAGGAAGAAAAGAAAGAAAAGATATGTATACGGGAATTACTGAGTCTAAGATTTGGACAAATCAAAGTAAACGTGTCAATTTCTCCTTTGAACCTATCAGTTTCTTTTGAAATTGGAGAATATTCGATTATGTTTTCCCACAGATGACTGATCAGAAGTAATACAGGAAGCGAAAGGCACTTAGAGAGACACAGTGCTGCAGGATGTGACTCTGCCATTTTTTTATTGCTATGAATATGCACAGCCATATCCCACGCATGATATCTGTACTATCACACCAACTTCGCCTATGGAAACACTCTTTCTGATGGTCACTCAAGCTCCAAATCTAAGACTTCTTTCTTTTACTTCTTCCTCACCTCTCGATATTTACAATTTCTAACGATTTGACTTTCAAAATGTGTTAATTCATCTTTTCCCTTTCTGCTCTCATTGTTTTTACCCTGGTAAAAGTCTAGTGGATCGTTCTGTTAGACTCCAGCCCCTGAGTTCTCCTTCTTCTGTTCCCAAGGCTGCCTGATTCATCCACTTAAATGGTCCTGCTGTTGTATCAAAAACTTAGACAGTGAAGTCCAAGCACCTAAGCCCGCATGAAGGTTCCAAACTTTTGCTCATTAATTTATTCAGTAGTAACTCATGGAGCCCCTACTTTTGGCCAGGCATTGGGGTAACAAAGATGAAAAAGCAATTTTACATTTCACTACACTGACCCCATATTCTTGCTCTAAGAGTTTGCCAATGCTGGGTTCTCTCTTACCTCCCAGTCTTTGACTGTCAAATACCATCCCTCCAAGTCTAGTCCTTTATGATTCTTTCCTGATCTCAATAGTGAGAGATAACCTACTCCTCTTTGAACACCCACAATGCAATATTTGTGGCAGTTATCACTATTTAGTAGTTTGGATGTGTACACATCGATTTACTGCTGAAATACAGTCATCATGAAGAGTAGGAACTCCGCGTTATTTCTCTCCACTGCCTCTAGAATAAGGCCTAGTACCTAAGACATGCTCACGAAATATTGGTTGGAAAAATGAATGATTCATTGGCATTAAAGGCAGAAGCGTTTGGCTTATGGTGATATATAGCAACCATGAAAAAAAGAAATAAACACCTAAACCCTTCATAGTTTAAATAAATCTATGCCAGAGTTTTTGCTAAGATCAGCATCCTTGCTGAGGTCACATCCTTATTGAAGTATTACTCTCCTCCTTTTCTCCTCCTGGTAAACACAGCTGGCTCCTTAAGGTGCCAGTGGTTACTTTCTAGAAGGGCTGGACTTTTACCTCTCAGTAGGCTTTGCTTCCTGCACACTTCGACAGGCAGAGAATGCATGTGGAGCTGTTCAGATTCCATGCGGTGGCTGAGGTCCTTCATTTTCCACCCCACTACGGGGGCTATTTGAATGTATCAGACTCGACTACAGTGCAAAGGCATGGAGAGGGTTGCGTTGGAGTAAGGCAAACAATATAAAGTGGACAGTGGGCATTTTGGGTTCTTTATGCTCAGGCTGCAGTCCCCTGCCATGTTATTACTTCCCTTTTTCTGTTCCCCCAGATTCCTGAGCATCCCTCATCCAAAACAATTAGATGGCTTCTTTGTTTCTATCTCCTCAGTGGTATGCTCTTTTGAGAAAGAAAGACGGTTTCTTCTCTCAAATGTATTTTTGCCACTCCATCTATAGAACATGTTCTTCTACAATTACAAGTAAATAGAAGAAAGACTGGGACTCTAGAAAATCCTAAAGTATTAAAGGACTTGGGGCTTGTCTGTTGACCTCATGGTTTTCAAACCAAGCATGGTGACCCAGTAGTCCAATCAACTGAGCTCTTGTAATTGAAATAGAATAAAATAGAAGTATCAGCATATTCCCACCTATAGAAAGGATGTGGTGGCTGGCGCCTGTAATCCCAGCTATTCTGGAGGCTGAGGCAGGAGAATCACTTGAGCCTGGGAGGTGGAGGTTGCAGTGAGCTGAGATCGCACCACTGCCCTCCTGCCCAGGCGACACTGTGAGACTCCACCTCGAAAAAAAAAGGGGGTAAGTATTGTCTGGTGAGACTTGTTTTGGTTGTGTGTTTCTACGTGTGTGTCTTGGGTTGTAATATGAAATGTGCTTCTTACATTGTTAGAGACACTTCTTTGACTTTGCTGAGTCTCAGGCTCCTTATCTTCTAGCTAATAGGGAAAAGGGAAGTTGAATGAGAATATCAGTACATTTTTGCAGTCTCCTTGAATCCCTTCTAGGTGGGCTTCTTACTGGGCTCAGACTAAGACCTAGATTTTTGACACATTATTGCTAGTCATTTCTAGCTTCTAGTTTGAAATGCGAATGATGTAGCTAAAGAAAAAAAAAAAAAAAAAACAAAACAAAAACGGAGAGAGAGGGAGCACAGTGGCTCACACCTGTAATCCCAGCACTTGGCGAGACTGAGGTGGGAGAATCGCTTGGGCCTGGGAGTTAAAGACAAACCTGGGTAACACTGGGAGACCCTGTCTCTTAAAAAAACTAGCCAGTCTTGGTGGTATATACCTGTAGTACCAGCTACTCGGGAGGCTGAGGTAGGAAGATCACTTGAACCCAGGAGGTTGAGACTGCAGTGGGTGGTGATTATGCCTCTGTAGTCCAGCCTGGGTGAACCCTATCTCAGAAAAAAAGGGAGTCACTTAATAATCCTTAAGGTTTTTGTGGAACTTAGAAAGAAAACCTGTTCTTTTGTTCCTATACAAGGACAACAGGGAAAGCAGAGCCCATTTCATATGGGGCGGGGGTTGGGGTGACTGTTGGCATAGACACACGTAGCCAGGATTCGTGGAAATGTATGAGTCTTCCTAATATATAGGCTTGTTTATTTTTCTTAAGAACTGCCTTTATTAGTGGCAGTGAAGGAAGAAAACGTAGTGGTTGCTGACACGCCTACGAAATGTAAAAGCCAGCTCTTCTCCCACGTCTTTCTTTCTAGATGCAGCCTCCCTCTCTGACTCTCCCATCACTCTGCTCCTAACTCCAGACTTGGACGCAGGGAAATTGTGAAACTAGAGGTTACATTTTGCTTACCGGGTTGGCACCTTTAAGACAATGACAGGACAGTGTTCCTAAATCAGTATCTTACCCATTAGGAGACTGTACCTCCTTCTCAGAGTCCTTCACCAGGACAGATGTTATGCTTTATGCTGCCTGCCTGCGGGGCCATGTTGCAGATGGGCCACTGCAGGACGTTCTCTGGGTTTCCTTTACCCCTAGCCAGTCCTTCTCCTCCTATAACCCACCCAGCCACCTTGGGAAAAGCAAGGATGTTTTTACTCTTTCCCTAGCAAGCCCAGTCGCTTCACAGCAAGGTTGCTTCCCTGAGGAAATCAGGAAGGGAACGATGAGAGCAGCTGCCCACAGCCCAGGCACATGGCAGGCCTGGCCAGGAACGAGAAAGAGAAAATGCAGCCCAACAATAACATCACTCAACTTCTCTGTGTTACAGAGAGGTGCCACAGTGCTGAAATATCACTGGAGATACTAATATTGGGAGCCTTCTCCTCTCAGTAGCTGGTGTTTCCGTAGAAGGGATATTTTCATGTTAATAAGCAATGGTTGGCCCCTTAAACAATTTCTAACAGCTATCAGAGTAGAGATGGAATGGCAGGGCTCTCTATTTGTTTTTGGGGTGTCAGAGCAAAATATTAAATCCTTTGAATTAGCATGGGCTCTGTAATCCTCTTAGAGCACGTTTCTGTCAAGGAGAGACCTTGGACAGCTACACTGCATCAAGATGCCTTTGTGAGCATTCCCAGCAGACACACCAGCCACCCATTCCTAACCTGGAATCTGACCTAGCTTCAACACGGAGCAGGGGAAACAGACATGCAAGCACACTGATCACCAAATAAAGAGGATAAGATGGCGTGAACTCTTCTTTTGAGATTCACACATCAAATCAGGCTTGATGTGTTTCTAGAAGCAGCTGTTAGGACAATAATATTTAATATTATTTTTTAAAGTTCTTTTTAAATATATGTCTTCTAAAAATCACTGAGAGAAAATGTAAAGATTAGGAAATTAAACATTTATTTAATATTTCTCTGCCAAGCTTAAAACACATCAAATCTCTCTAAACTGCAAGATTTTATGTTGACACATCCATGAATATAATGCTACAATATATGAATATGAGAAAACAATGAGTTTCAATAGCTCAGCATATCACTGGGGAAAATGCATTATTATTTACTTGTGTTTGATAAATATTAAAACTGAGAATAAAGTTAAAGTTGTGTTTTATCATAAAAACCACCATTTTCTGTTCTCTCTTCAAAAACTGGTGAGATTCATTCTTTTATATATGTGTTTTGTATTTTGTAACTAACAGAAATTTTCTTTTGGCTTTTCTTTCTTTTGCAAAAAACTTAGATTTAACAAATCATTGCCATGAGCTAACTCACATTTGAATCTAGAAAATGCACTTGGCATTATCCTTCTCTGCTCACATATATTTGAAGTAAATTACATCAAATTGTGTTTGAAATACCAAACTGGCATTAATGGAAGCTTTTTTTGCTCCAGGCACCATTTTAAAATAGATGAGCATAAAAATGCAGTCTGCATCATTAAGTTTATATGAAACTAGTGAGAATAAAAATCACCATGTAAGTTCTAATAAGATGTGTTTTTCATTCCAGTTTAATAACCCAAGACTATATTCATCTTCCAGTATAACAAATATACAAAGAGGAATGTATTCTTTTGTGGGCTTAACATGTTGAGGTTCCCTTTTTCCCCCAAGAAGATAGAGTTTTCTGGGAAGCCGGGTAAAGAAAATTCTTTAATATGGCAGTACAGAGTATTATTATCATAAATAATTAATGTGCACAGCAGAAGAAAGCCGAGCTTCATTAATAATTCTTATTTTTAGTTGGCATAAGCTAGAGGTACTGTATCTTCTTTCATCCTATCTATGTCAATTTCCTTGATTTTAATTTAATAGATGTTAAAAATTTTAAAGGTACAGTACATTATGCAGTGGGTTTTTGTTTTTGGCTAAATAACATCCTAGTACTAATTCTTACCTGCCGAGATATTTTTAGAAACAGGCAAAAGGAATGAGGAGGAGGCAGGGGGGAAAGTCATGATAAGGCAAGGTAGAGTGGGCCTTTTATCTTTCATTTCCCTCTGGGACTAGTTAAGATGCTCCTTTGATTAGAACCTCAGGAAATATTAAGAAGCTCTGCCATGAATTTGAGCTCATCAAACTCGCCTGTTTATTTTTCAAATTCAAGGCTGATCCACCTTCTATATCCTGAAAACACGGGTTCTCCCTGACACAACCTTGCACTTGTGATCAACTAAATCACTTGTCAAAACCTCCAAATCTTTGATAACAGGCATTTGTAATTTATTAATTCAGCCTCTGAACATGAAAGCAGCTAAGTGTTTCTGATTAGTACAAGGGAGGAAATAAAGAGCCTGCTACAGAGGGCAGCAGGGTTGCACTTCACAAGGAACTGTGAGAAGCATGCATGCCATTCCAACTTGGGGGTATTGATGCACAACCCGGACAACTGTGAGAGAGCCGATAAATGTTATTTCATGGGAGAGTAAAGCCAGGAAGAGGGGGCAATAAAGCAAACCTTGGGGAAAAAACAAGTCTGATGTGAAACAACTCATACACATTTTTGTAGCCCTGTCTGCTGAGCACCAGGGCTGAGATTCATATTTGCAGCCACTGAGCTCTACCTTGACCTCACAGATATCAAATAGCTTTTCAGACACTTCAGGTAAGGTGAGGATAGAAATCTAAGCAGTACCTACGATATGATCTCAGATGCTCCTTCATCTATCTCCTGTGTTTGGGATACTTCAAGTGCTTAGTTTAATCCCATTTGCCTGGGTATATATCATTGATCCTAGAAGTCACAGCCATTGCCAGAAGAGCATAGCAATCCACAGGCTTCCTTAAGTTCCCATAGCCCCACCTGGCACTCAAACTCCTCCTGAGAGCCCCACCAGGAGCTACGAAAAGAACTTAGAGGTCTGAGCAAGATCCTCTACTTGCTTCTGGAGTGGATTTTGCGTTTCCTAATTAACTGTGAGGCTTGAGATAGAGGAGTCTGTGTTGGCAACCCTCTCTTGGCTCACGAACTCAGAGGACTGGGTAATTAGCAAATGCTTTGCATTTTATTGAGCACTTATTATGTGTCAGGCAACACGGTACTTGATGAATGCATGCCATTTATCTAGTCTTCAAACCAAATCTTCAATGGGCAAGTTGATAATACTACAGATTAAGTTGTTTTATGTATAAAATGGGCGGGAATTTAGTTTGCTGAGGGGCTAAGTAACTTTCTTTTTCCTTTGTCAACTTTTATTTTAGATTCAGGAGGTACACATGCAAGTTTGTCACCTGGGCATGCTGCATGATGCTGAGGTTTGTTTGGGATACAAATGATCCTGTCACCTAGGTACTGAAACTAATTAATGCCCAGCAGTTAGTTTTTCAATCCTTGCCCCCACTACCCTCCCCATCTAGTAGTCTCCAGTGTCTATTCTTGTCATCTTTATATCCATGAGTTCCCAATGTTTAGCTCCCTCTTATAGGTGAGAACACGTAGTATTTCATTTTCTATTTCCATGTTAATTCGATTAGGATAATGGCCTCCAGCTGTATCCATATTGCTGCAAAGGACATGATTTCATTTTTTAAATGGCTGTATAGTATTCCATGGGGCATATTTATCACATTTTCTTTAACCAATCCACCACTGATGGACACCTAGATTGATTTCATGTTTTTACTATGGTGAATAATGCTGCAATGAACATGTAAGTGCATGTGTCTTATTGATAGGACAATTTATTTTCCTTTAGGTAGATACACAGTAATGAGATTGCTGGGCCAAATGGTAGTTTTGTTTTAAGTTCTTTGAGAAATCTCCAAACTACTTTGCACAGCGGCTGCACGAGTTTACATTCTTACCAACAATGTATAAGCATCCCCACTTCTCTGCAGCCTTGCCAACATTTGTTGTTTTTTAACTTTGTAATAGTCATTCGGACTGGTGTTCGATGGTAGCTCATTATGGTTTTGATTTGCATTTCTCTGATAATTAGTGATGAGTATTTTTTCATATCTTTGTCAGCTGCATCTAGGTGTTCTTTTGAGAAGTGTCTGTTCATGTCTTTTGCCCATTTTTAAGTGAGGTTATTTGTAATTTTCTTGTCCTAGTGTTTAAGTTTCTTATAGATTCTGTTTGAAGATATACTTTGAAGAATTCCTTATAGATTTATAGACCTTTATCAGATGCATAGTTTGTGAATTGTTTCTCCAATTCTGAAAATAGTCTGTTTACTCTTTTGCTGTGCAGGAACCTTTTAGTTTAATTAGGGCCAGCTTAACAATTTTTCTTTTTGTCATGATTGCTTTTGAGAGCTTAGTCATAAATGCTTTCTTAAGTCCCATATTCAGAATGCTGTTTTTGAGGTTTTCTTCTAGAATTCTTATAGTTTAAGGTCTTCTATTTACATCTTTAATCTATCTTGAGTTATTTTTGTATATGGTGAAAGGTAGGGGTCCAGTTTAATTCATCTGCATATGGCTAGCCAGCTATCCTAACACCATTTTTTTGAACAGGGATCTCTTTCCCTATTGCTTACTTTTGTTGACTTTTTGAAGATTAGATGACTGTAGATCTGCAGCTTTATTTCTAGGTTCTCTATTCTGTTCCATTGGTTTATGTGTCTGTTTTTGTACCAGTACAGTGCTGTTTTGGTTACCGGAGACTTGTAGTATAGTTTAAAGACAAGTAGGCTGGGTGCGGTGGCTCACACCTGTAATCCCAGCACTTTGGGCGGCTGAGGCAGGCAGATCTCAAGGTCAGGAGTTTAAGACTAGCCTGGCCAATGTGATGAACCCTGTCTCTATTAAAATATACAAAAATTAGCCAGGCGTGATGACACGCCCCTGTAGTCCCAGCTACTCAGGAGGTTGAGGCAGGACAATCGCTGGAACCTTGGAGATGGAGGTTGCAGTGAGCCAAGATCACACTACTGCACTCCAGTCTGGGGAAAAGAGCGAGACTCCGTCTCAAAAAAAAAAAAAAACACATAAAATTGATCCTTTCGGCTTTTTTTTTTTTTCTTTTGCTTAAGATTGCTTTGGCTATTTGAGCTCCTTTTTGGTTCCATATGAATTTCAGATTAGTTTTTTGTGAAAAATAATGTTAGTTTGATAGAAATAGCACTGAATCTATAGACTGCTTTGGGCAGTATGGCTATTTTAATTATATTGATTCTTCAAATCCATATTTGATATTTTTCCGTTTGTTTGTGTCATCTGTGATTTCCTTTAGCAGCATTTTGGAGTTCTCCTTGTAGAGATCTTTCACCTCTTTAGTTAGATATATTTCTAGAGTTTTTTTTTTTTTGGTAGCTATTATAAATGGAATTGCATTCTTGATTTCTCTCGCAGCTTAAATATTATTGGTGTATAGAAATGGTACCGATTTTTTGTACAAAAGATGTTGGATTTTATTTAAAGCTTTCTCTAATGCGATGATCATATGGTTTTTGTTTTTAATTCTGTTTATGTGGTGAATCACATTTATTGATTTGCATATGTCAAAACCAACCCTGCATCCCAGGAATGAAGCCTGCTTGATCATGGCAAATTAACTTTTTTGATTTGCTGTTGAATTCAGTTTGCTAGCATTTTGCTGAGGATTTTTGCATATGTTCATTAGGGATATTGGCCTGTAGTTTTCTTTCCTCATTGTATCTTTGCCAGTTTTTGGTATCAGGCTGATGCTAGCTTTGTAGAATGAGTTAGGGAGGAGTTCCTCCTCCTTAATCATTTGAAATAGTTTGAGTAGAATTGGTATCAGCTCTTTTTTTTTTTTTTGTATGTCTGGTAGAATTTGACTGTGAATCCGTCTGGTCCAGGAATTTTTTCGGTTGGTAGGCTTTTTATTACCTATTCCATTTCAGACCTCAATATTAGCCTGTTTGGGGTTTCAATTTCTTCCTGGTTCAATCCTAGGAGATTGTGTGTTTCCAGGAAATTATTCATTTCCCCTAGATTTTCTAGTTTGTACGCATAAAAGTATTCATAATAGTCTCTGAGGAGCTTTTGTGTTTCTGTGGAATAAATCGTAATGTTACCTTTGTCATTTCTGATTGTGCTTATTTGGAGCATCTCCTTTTTCCTTTGTTATTCTAGCTATCATATCAATCTTGCTTATTTTTTCAAATAACCAATTTTTGCTTTGGTTGATTCTTTGTACAGATTTTGGGGCCTCAGTATTGTTCACTTCCACACTGATTTTAGTTGTTTCTTTTCTTTTGCTAGCTTTGGGGTTACTTTGTTCTTGTTTTTCTAGTTCCTCTAAGTGTGATGTTAGAGGAACATCATTAATTTGAGGTCTTCTAAGTTTTTGAGCTAAGCATTTAGTGCTATTAATTTTTGTTTTAACACTACTTCTGTTATATTCCAGAGATTTTGATATATTTTGTCTCTTTTCACTTATTTCAAATAATTTTTTCATTTCTGCCTTGATTTCATTGTTTACCCAAAAGTTATTCAGGAGAAAGTTGTTTAATTTCTATGTAATTTTACAGTTTGGAGAGATCTTTTTCATATTGATTTCTATTTTTATTTCATTGTAGCCTGAGAGTATGGTTGGTTTAATTTTGATTTTTCTGAATTTATGAGACTTGCTTTATGATCAAGCATGTGGTCGATCTTAGAGTTGGGTCCATGTGCAGATAGGAAGAATGTATATTCTGCAGTTAATGGGTGAAGTATTCTGTAGATGTCTGTTAGGTCCAATTGATCAAGTGTCAAGTTTGAGTTCAGAATTTCCTTGTTAGTTTACTGCCTTGATGATCTGTCAAATGCTGTCAGTGGGGTGTTGAAGTCCCCTACTATTATTTTGTGAGTCTTTTTGTGGGTCTAGAAGCACTTGTTTTATGAATCTGGATGCTACCATTTTGGGTAAATATATATTTAACGATTAAGTCTTCTTGTTGAACTGAACCCTTTATCATTATGTAATGCTCTTCTTTGTTCCTTTCTACCATTGCTGGTTTAAAGTTTGTTTTATCTGATATGAAAATAGGGACCTCTGCTCTTTTTTGTTTTTTTCTGTTTGTGTTGTAGATATTTCTTCAACCCTTTACTTTGAGCCTGTGGGTATTATGTGTGAGATGGGTCTCTTGGAGAGAGCAGGTGGATGGGTCTCATCTTTTCATCCAGTGTGCCACTCTGTGCATTTTAAGTGGGGCATTTAGACTGTTTACATTCAAGGTAAATATTGTAATGTGAGGTTTTGATACTATCATAAAGTTGTCAGCTAGTTGCTTTGTAGTTTCTATGGTGTCTTTGCTTTACAGGGTGTATGGGCTCTGTGCTTAAGTATGTTTTTGTGGTAGCAGGTATTTTTTTGTTTGTTTCTTTGTTTTTTTCATGTTTAGAACTCCTTTAAGGATCCTACAGCTGGTCTAGTGGTAATGAATTTGCTTAGTGTTTACTTGGCAGGGGAAGATTTTAGCTCTCCACTTTTGAAGCTTAGTTTGATAGGATATAAAATTCTTGTTGGAATTTATTTTCTTTAAGAATACTGAAAATGGGCTTGGAAGGTTTCTGCTGAGACATCTGCTTTTTGTCTGATGGGGTTTCCTTTGTACATGATCTGCCCTTTAATTCTAGCTGCCCTTAAGATTTTTTATTTAGCATTGACCTTGGACAGTCTGGTGACTATATGCCTTGGTGATGTTCATTTTGTATAGTATTTCACAGGTGTTCTCCAGATTTCTTGTATCTAGAAGTCTACCTCTCTAGCAAGATTAGGTAAGTTTTCTTTAATTATTTCCTCAAATATATTTTCTAGGTTTTTTACTTTTCCTCCTTATCTCTCAAGAATGCCAACAATTCATAGTTTTGGTCACTTTACATAATTTCATAGTTCTCAATGACTTTGATCATTTAAAAAACATTTTTTTCCTTTATTTTTGTCAGCCTGGGGTTAATTCAAAAGACCAGCTTGCAAGCTCTGAAACTCTTCTGCTTGGTCCAGTCTATTGACAAATCTTTCAATTGTACTTTGAAATTACTTAAGTGAGTTTTTCAGTTCCAGAAGTTCTGATTGATACCTTTTTAAGATATTTATTTCTTTCTTTATTTTATGGATTGCTTTAGAAGTTTCTTTGTGTTTACTTTCATCTTTGTCTTGGTCTTATTGAGCTTCCTTGCAATTCATGCTTTGAATTCTTTGTCATTTCTGAGTTTCCATTTTGGTTAGGGACCACTGCTGGAGAGCTAGTGCAATCCTTTGGTGGTATCACTACATTCAGATTTTTCATGGTGCAGAATCTTTGTGCTGGTTCCTTCTCATCTGGAGAAACTGGCATGTCTAATTTTGTAATCATTTTCATGCAGGTAGGATTTTTTCTTTTTCGTTCCTTCCTTTTATCAGTCAGTTACCCTCATGGGAGCTGCTTGCTGGCATTCTCCTCTCTGCGATCTGGGATGTCTTTCACATTTCTGGTGGATTCCCATTTTCTTTCTTCAATTAAAGATCATAAAGTTGATCTTTATGTACTATCTTGCTATTTCCAAGTGGCTGAGGCACACTGCAAACTTCTAATCTACCATCTTGGAAAAAAAGGGCCTAAATAACTTTCTATAGTAGGTCACATGGCCAGAAATATTTAACTCTCTATAGTAGGTCACATGGCCAGAAATATTTGTCAAGCTCAAAGTAGAAGCCAAATCTATTTGGAGATATATATATATATATATATATACACACACACACACACACACACACACACATGTATATTGGCTTTTATATATATATATATATATAGAAGCCTATATATATATATATATCCAAATATATATATATTTATGCACACACACACACACACCTATGTCTGTATCTGTTCTATATATCTTATATACATATGTCTATCTACCTATAATATATAAGAATGAATTGTGTTTTACATCACTCATCCTCTACTAATTCACCATTAGCCAAATGTTAGGTATCTTGTAGTCCGTTTCTCTCATGCACCATTCATTTGGACTGCCTTTCTCTGCCATGAACTTGATGTGCTCTCAGTGAATGCAAGATTAATCTTAATGTCAATAGGAGATAAACACTTATGGAAAAGTTAATCTGATGCCAAAAATATACATAATACCATGAATTTGAAGGGTGCCCTCAGCACCTCCTCCAACCCCAGCATCCTTGCCCCTGCATCAGTGGGCAGTCCTCCTGCAAGAATGGGGCCATCTTCAGTCTAGGCTAGAGGTCTATAGAGCATCGACTGCCTAGCACCAGGAAGTTGCATCTGGACAGAGAGCACATAACCTGTTTTATGGTCAGCCTCTTCTTTTTATTTTTTGAAACAGATTCTTGCTCTGTCTCCCAGGCTAGAGCACAGTGGTGCAATCTCAGCTTATAGCAACCTCCGCCTTCCAGGTTCAAGCGATTCTTCTGCCTCAGCCTCCTGAGGAGCTGAGACTAGAGGCATGCACCACTACACCCAGATAATTTGTGTATTTTTTAGTGGAGATGGGGTTTTGCCATGTTGGCCAGGCTGGTCTTGAACTCCTCACCTCAAGTGATCCACCTGCCTCAGCCTCCCAAAGTGCTAGGATTATAGGTGTGAGCCATGGCAACTAGCCTAAGATCAGCTTCTTCTATCAGGTGACATGCTTGCTTTTCTAAACTTAACTGACTCTGACCCCACAGATTCTGAACTTTACCAGTGGTCTTCTGGTTTTTGCAGGTGTTCCAGAAAACACAGGTCCTAGAATGGCAATATTATAAACTCTCTACCCCAAACTGTTCTTCCTGTCTATATCATGACACTTTCTTCCTACTTCTTCCAGGAAGACCTGCTGATTGGAATTTGACTTCTGGCTGAGCTGGGTTCCTGAGCTAGGCTACACATTCCTTGGAATCAGGGGGATGGTTCCTGTTTTACTCAGTGCTTGAAACATAGTTGCCCTTAACAATATAATTATATGAATGAATACATGATTGAATAAAGATTGCACTGTAGAAGATGCCCAATCCATCACAGCTGGCTGGTCAGTGGGTCTCCAGCTCCTGTCCTTATCTCATCAACCTGATGCTGTTATGACTTTGATTCCTGAATGATGTCGATTAGGAATAGATTGGGGTCTCCACTCTCTGGAGTTGGCTTGGCCACTGTGGTCCTCCTCATGGAAACGGTCATCCCCTTACCCAATGCTTGCGGTCACAGCACCTGTTTTACATACTCCTCTGTGCAGGTTTCCCTGGGCTAGGCGCACTCTGTGCTTAGTGTCTCTATTTAGACTTCCCCATCTCTCCTGTTCAGTAACACAGCAAGACAACATGACCCTGCCTTGGTAATATTTTAGAATTTCCATGGCAAAGATTCTAATAAGACAAACACACCTGTGTTTTAAGTGTGTATTTGCTTCAGAGCTGCAAGGAAGAGAAGTTTTTATTTACTGCTCCCAAGGTCAACAATTGGCAAAAGAGAAAAATAATGTAAGAGGTGAAAGTTGCTGGTCTTAGCACTGGAAAACAAACAAACATTGCGGCCGAGTTCCACCCTGCCCTTGCTTTCTCTGGCCCAGGCATGATCTTTGCATTGCAGAGTATTTAATTACTCTTAGTAAACTTGTGGTTGGAAGTCAAGGGGTTGATCTGGGAATGGTGTTGTACCATATGTGAAAATCCTGACCTTGGACACATGGGAGTTATGAAATAAGATGTATTCTGAATACCAAAGTCAAACCAGGGGGGAAAAAAAACAATGCCGGGGAATGCTATTATAAGTGGGGAAATCTTGTTTAACTCAGTAAAACTTTTCTCTGACTTTGTTGGTCAATGGCATATAGTACTCAATAAAACATGTATTTAATAAAGAGCTTTTGTCTAGTAATTGAGAAGATGGACTGAACACCTAAATTGCCAGAGTTCAAATCTGGACTATGCCTTTCACAGCTGTGTGATCTTGGCAATTTATTTAACTTCTCTGTGTCTCCATTGCCTCATCTGTAAAATGGAAATATTTTTAGGAATGTGGTGGAGATTAAATCTGTTTATACATTAAAATACTTCTATCTATCGTCTATCTAATCTATCTTTCTATTTTCATTAAAATACTTAAAATAGTACATGGCACTTAGAAAATACTCTATAACTATTTAATGTTTTTATTATTTTCATTATACTTTTAAAGGAATTAAAATATAGCACAGTTTCTATTTAAGATTGTGTAATCTTTCTTGGATGACAAAAGCAGAGACATCCACACTTTGGTAATTCTGTTAGTCAGGGAGTTGACATCAGTGTAAGCTGGACCTCCCTGCTTAATGTAAATTAGGAATGAACATCCCAGCTTTGCCCAGAGGCCATCCAGCTTGCATGAGATCAATCTGGACCCAAACATCTATTTACTAATTTACAGTGGCCATCATTTGCTACCAAATTGAAGGCTATATTTGCATGGTTCCATCAACTTAATCTCTTTTATCAAGAAGTTGAATTAAGATTTCATGGCTGATATGTGCACATGGGGTGCTGAGTGTCCTGTTGGTCATTTCTGTGAGCAGCGGTGTCTTAGGGAAATGCCACAGCTCTTCCGGCATCTTGGTGATTTTTATCTTTGCACTGGCAAAGAAATAATAATTTTTTACTCTGCGCGGTGTCTTTCCTAGATTCCGTTTAGATCCATACCTGTAGGGTCCATTTGCTATGGCAATACCACTTCA
This sequence comes from Cacajao melanocephalus, assembly GCA_963573385.1. Taxonomy (NCBI): domain Eukaryota; kingdom Metazoa; phylum Chordata; class Mammalia; order Primates; family Pitheciidae; genus Cacajao; species Cacajao melanocephalus. The sequence continues at coordinate 29,201 of CAUYLG010009294.1, forward strand.
AATGTCAACTTAGAGGACTGTTCTCCCAAATAGGTTACCATTTCAAATGTACACTGACTGAAGTTTCATGTCAATAACGTTTAAGGGAGTCCCTTAATCCCCAGTATAAGAATGCTCCCAGAATCACACTTTGCAGTCCTACAATAAGCAGAGTTTTCCTCTCTTCACAAGTGTCCCTTTCTGACATTTCCTGATTCTGGGTGTCTGCTTTGGTTGCCATCTGACTTTTTGGCTAGTGGCCTATTCTCCTCTGTCCATCATCATTAGAGGTGTCAACTATTATTTTGCTGGTAAACTCAGAAGTGCCATTTACTAGATTAGTTTGGTCAACAAAATGCCAGCTGGACTAGATTTACTGTATCTTTTGAAGTAGTCAATAAAATAAGATCCTCTAAGCAAGATCAGAAAATGGCTTACCGAAGAAACAGGCCTATCAAAGTAGACGAGAGACATGTCATTCTTCCAGTAATCTGGGGCCTAATTATTATTCCACTTGCTCTATTCCAGTAAACAAAGAAATATCTTAAGTACCATCTCCCATTTTTTAAAAAAGTGCCTGATTCCAGAAACTTTGTTCCAGAAAAGATATAGTGAAATTGGGGTGTTAGCAATATCTGTGTCCTAAAGTGTTTCATTTTTGATTAAAACATATCACACTCGAGAAATGATTGAACAACTGGTTGGAAGTCACAAAAATATTAACTGTAATGAGCTCATTTAAATAGAAACAGACGTGCTACCCCGCTGGTTGTCAAAAGTTTTCAAAGACGGTTTCTCTCGAGTAAGCAGGGTCCTGCAGACTGTATCCATCTGTCTTCATGAAAGAGCATTTTCCATACTCTGGAAGGAAATGCTCCTGTAAAAACACCATTTGGAATTATTGATCTCTTGATCACTTGTAGATCTCAGTGGGAAATCAGAACAGCAATGGGCTCAGACAGGAATCACCAGTGCCAAGAACATTTTTTTTTTTAACTTGGATTAATAGGTGGCTGGAATGAAATAAAGTCATATTTGCTAAGAGGGAACAATTTTCTCTTCCCTCATTGAATCTCATAACAGGATTTTGCTTGTTTTCCCAAAGGCCTCCTTGTTCTTCCCTTATGGTAGTGAAAGATACGGCCCTTTGTTCCCAGTTCCTAAATTCATGGTCTGTTTCTGAGGATTCACACTCTGCAGCTAAACACTTAGTGGGGCTTTTCGACATAAATTGGATGTTCTTGCTTAAGTATTTGTCGCTGGTGAATTAGAGACTAGAGTCAGCATAATGACTCCTAAGAGCAATTGTAGGATTCTTGACAAAACAATACACGTTATGTTGTTACTGTTTCCCCTAAACCTAGACCACAAAATTCCAGGGAAGGAAGGGAGTTTGGGTATCAAATTTATCCCTGTCTGATTTTCCACAGAAGAGATTAAGGCACAAAAAAGTGAAGTGAGATCTTGTACTTCACATTCACTTTTTCTTTAGGAAAAATATCTCTTTATTTGGTGATGCAGAACTCTGACTTTGCAAAACAAATATAAAGAGATCAGTTTTGAGATTGTTGAAAAACAACCCTGTTGGGTTATCCTTAGGGAATCCTCTTTTTGATCATATATAAGTCTCTAGTAACTAGAGGTGCTCAGAAATATTTGTTGAATGACTAAACTAATGAAAGACTGGATTTCGTATCGCTATTACAAATAAGTTCATGGACAATGGTGATATATGAAAATGTGTGAAATCATGTTACATTTCAAAAGGAAAAGGCACAATAGTATGTGTCGAACGATCACAAATGTGTACAAATGTGCTTATGAATGTTAGGAAAACACAGTATAGAATTTGAAATGATGGATGATTTCAAGTTCTCTGAAATGTTATTTAAATTTATGTGAGAATGAATTTGGCTTCAGGATTAAGTTGCTAGCTTAATTGCAATGACCGTTGCTTTCCTTCACATTTTCTCTTTTCATTTTGCTTCAGAGGCATAGATGGAGGGCAAACAAAGTCACTGGGACAAACTTTGCTCTGTGATGTTGTTTTTGAGGAGCATGAAAGAAAACTTGTGTACAGAACGTGGTACACATGTTCATCTGGTATCTGTCCCTACCAGCAAAGTAATTCATGGCCTGACTCGTTAGCTGCCTTTCTGTCCTTTGACACTCCAGGAAATGGTTCCTACTATGAGGGTCAGCAGACGTACATTCCCCTGAGTCAGCTCAGAGCTCAAAGGAAGCAGTGTGTGCATAAGAGTGTCTACAGGAAACACGACCGATCCCTGTGTCAGCCCAGGGCAGTTCCCGGGTGCTGCTAGACCAAGCAGGGCCTTGTGTGAGCTTTCTTCTTAACCAGGGCTCCGTTCCCCTCACCTGTTCAAAGACTCACTTACAGCCAGTTCATTCCATTCAGATGCTAAGCCAACGCAAAAAATAAAAACGACCTTTATGTAAAATAAGCCACAGTCAAGGACGCTTTTTAAACAAAGCCAGGCACTGTTAAGAAATTAATAATTGGTGGAGAAGAAAGACTGGCTCAGTTTTTAAGTACTTTCCATGTTAGATATGGTGGGTGCCCAGGTTTTGTCTGCTTGGCGTAGGGCTGTGTATGTCATAAAGATGAAATGGGGTTTAGTGGGATGAGGACCCGACAATGCTTGAGAGACTGGCTGGGGGAACAGCCTCCAAGGCAGACTCATTCAACCGGCTCAGTCATTTCCTATTTTTAATATTAAAGGAATATGGAGAGAAACGGGACAGAACATAGCGTTCTGGGAAACCAGTAATCAAACGGCCTAAAGCTAATGTTTACTTTTTGGAATGTTTTACGAAGGCATTACTTGGAGATGTAAAAAAGAGAGAGAGAGAGCACCTAATAATAGCCTTTCAGTCCGGGAAAGAGAAAAGCAGCACAGACATGATAATTGAATTTGGTTTGGATGGTCAAAATCTGCGTGATCCTACAGCTGTATTTTCTAAACCATCTGCTTGACTTTTAATACATGTTCTACGTTTTGTTTCCTTTGCCGATCACTGCATTTGAAAATGGCTAATTGCCTTACAAGCCTGTTCCATTTTCCTTTGCTTCTGTTTTTTTTTTAGTTTTCCTCTTACAAATGAAGATGCTTGGGCTTCATTAATTCTCAGTCCTCAGATCTCTTACCTTGCCCTCAAAGCAGGCCAGCAGGGGATTTGGGTCAAAGGAAACCCTGAAATAGTTTTTGTGGAAAAAAATATGAGAGAAAAATAAATAAGTCCAGCTTCATCCCCCAGGAACTGAGGTTGATGTCTGTTTGCCCTCTGCCCCACATAATTCAATCTGGTGCATGGGACAGGCGAACCAAGGGAAAGGTAGGGTTTTTATCTCATTTCAAGTTTAAATACCACTGGAATTCTGCAGCCTGGATTCCAAAGTTGTGGTATAATTTTACTTATACATTCTGAGTCCTGATTATGTTTTGTATAAACATGTATGTCCCCAAAGCCTTGTTGAGGTCATCCAAGAGAAGAATCTCTATGTGTCTCATTAGAGGTTCATTTGACCTTGGATTGCTGTAAAGAGAAGTGCCATGCCCTTGCTATAATTTAATATTGCTCTCTAATGTTTATATTATGAGTTCTGGACATCTGGGGACTCCTAGGATGAGACTGGAATTGGAAAATTGGTCCCATACATATAGACTTGCATAGACTTGCTATATTAAGAAAATAAAAAATGTATTTTAGTTGGACTCATAAAAATTATTTGTGTTTTTCTTCTTTACTCTGTGTTTTGACAGACCAGAATAGTCACTCTTAATATTTAAGTAAAATGTTCATGAAGTATTTTTACATGTTTTCTCCCATGTGACCTACACAATTGCCTTGTGAATTAAGGCACTAACTTTAAAATCCTGAGGCTTGGGTAGGTAAACTGAGTTACTCACTGAAAAAATAGCAAAGAGACACAGCTGGAACAAAGAGCCACACATACATTCATTCACTCTTTCACATACAGTCATGCACCACATAGCAATGTTTGGTTCAAAAATGGACCGCCTATGTGACCGCATATGTGACAGTGGACCCATAAGACTGTGATGGAACCGAAAAACTCCCATCGCCAACCTCCAGAACCATGAGGATAAGTTCCTGTGATATAAGTCACCCAGTCTGTGATATTTTGTTATGATTAATACACTCACAGGAATGAGCATCACAATTCAGAGTGAGGCGCTGAGACCTGACTTCATTTTGTGCAAAGCCTGCCCCACCATTATCTGTGGTGGGTACGGGGTAGTGGTTTCTCTGAGGTTTGCAGCATCTGTGACTGCTCCATTCCCACTATCACATCTTTCTGCGTCCTCTTAATTAACCATCTTCTTACAGGGAGCTTGGCTAAAGTTGGCATCTTTGTGTGCAATGGGGTGGGGACAGGCCCCCTTCTCTGGGCTGGAGAGGGAGGCAGTTAATATCCACGTGGAAGCCCAGCAGAGCCTGGGGCCCACATTGAAAGCTGTCAGTACTCATCGGTGACCGCACAGAATTCTCACTATCTTCTTTTAATGGGTAGAATTGGGACATCTTAAAAACAAATGACATCTATCTATACGCAATTTTGTAGAAACCTATATTTTCACTTTTTATGTCTGAGTTCTCAACTATCTAGAGGGATGATCTCTTTAAGGGAATGCAGTGGCCCTTGTGGGCACACACAATTTCAATTGAGAAGCATTTTCCTTTACTTTTATAAATTTGTTTTCTTTAATCTTTATGAGTTCAAACAGTTTTTGCACTTTTAATTTTAAGGAGAATGCACAATAGTAATTTGTATCGTTGTAGCAAGTTAAAGTTTGTAGTCAATTTGATTTAAAAATTCTAACAGTTTCTGTGGTCATTATTTGGAAAATTTCCTAGAATTTAAACAGTTTGATGATGTTCTCGTAGAGCCATGAACCAGCTTCAAACAGCTTTTAGCCCCATTAAATTGTTTTAAAGCATGTCAGTTCTCCTGTGTCTATAAAATACATGAAGGCCGGGACTGGCATCTATCCTATTCACTGCCCTGTGCTCTCTGCCCTAGGATTTATTCAATGTTTGTTGAATAAATAGTAGAAATTGTTCAGCACTGAATATCCAACCAGTAAAATAAGACTGTTTGCTCCTTAAACAGATGTATTTGAGAAGCTCTGGGAATCTTGTATCTCTTAAGTGGAGTTACTCTTGGAATCCTGGAAATGGCAGGAGAAACTGTCATATATTTTCAGAGAAGTAAGCTTGACCTCCACAAAGTGTATCAAAAGAAAAAAAAAAAAAACCAAAGTGGAACAAAGAAAACAGTAGCAGAAATGAAAGGTGTCTCTGTAGCTCTTTGTCTGCAGAGACGATGCTTTAAGACCCAAAACAGCTTTCCTCTGGGGAAACAGCATCAAGGCCAAAGTCCTCTTTTTAAAGCCATAGGGGAAATGCATGATTGTCAGTAGGAGAGCAAAACTCTTTGGAGTGGGTTTAGAGGCAGTAGCAGACAGAGGCATTTGAAATGACAAATTTTCTTAAATTGAGTCATCCAAAGGTGACCTGTCTCGTCTTGGAACATGAGGCACTCCCAGTCTGTAAATGCAACCCTGATGAATTTCCACAAGGATCAGTGGAGGATAGAGGATATATTCAGAATGAAATGAAGTAGTAAGTAGGTTAGTGGATGCAATGCATTATTCTGATCTTCATAAGTAATATTCTGTTGATCTTATTTTTCTTATGAAAGTAACTTCACCTCTGCCCGTCGCCTCCTATTTCTAAGAGAGTTGTTTTGTCTGCCCTATAAATGAGGTCATGGGGCATGTCCAAGTAACCAATAATCCTTAAATACCTCTAGAATATTCTATTGACTAGTTTCCCTATCTGGCAGGGACAGCTTCTGTGGGACTTTATAGCTAAAGTCAGTTTTATGGTAAGTTTTATGGTAATTTATAAGGGATTTTTTTTTTGTTTAGTGATGATGCGGACAAACCCAGTTTTTTGTCATGGCTTTTTATTCTCAAGTAAAAGAAAAATATAATCATGTTCCAGTTTATCAGATATTCTCTTTTACTGGGACAAAAATTCATTTGCTATTATAGTACCCATGGGCATGCTTCCTTTGTTAGCTAAGAACACATGCTCATTTGATTTATCATTTTTTGACAAGTAAAAAGCTATATGACCTTCTTCAGTGGATGACTGGGAAAACAAATTGTGGTCCATTCAAACGAGGGAATACAATTCGACAATGAAAAGGGGCAAACTATTGATTTACACAATAACATGGATGAATGTTAGATGCACTTTGCTAAGTAACAGAAGCCAGGCCCAAAGGCTACATGATGCATAATTCCATTTATATGACATTCTGGAAAAGCAAAACCAAAGCAATGAGAAACAAACCAATGAGTGCCAGGGACTGGGTCTGGGGAAGGGTTTGACTATAAAGAGACAGCATGAGGGAATTTGGGGGACCATGGAACTGTTCTAATCATGACTGTGGTGGTAGATACGCAGCTCTAGGAATTTTTCAAAACCTGTAAAATTGTACACCACAGAGAATGAATTTTACCATATATGAATGAACAAAAAAGGCCTGTATAAAATAAATCTACAATCAAATTAAACATTATCGAGAAAGCAGGTAGATTTGTGTGTTGACCATATTTTGTATAGAGTGAAAGTGAAGTCCACCAAGAAATACATAGACAGACTAATGTGGTGTTTCCCAAACTGTTCTGTGGAACACAAAAATCCCTAATCTGTCACTAGGAGTCACTCAAAAAGTGTTCCAAATCGTTCCTCAAGGCTGGGTGCAGTGACTTATGCCTCTGTAATCCTAGCACTTTGGAAGGCCAAGGCAGGCAGATCACCTGAGGTCAGGAGTTCAAGACTAGCCTGGCCAACATGGCAAAACCCTGTCTTTACTAAAAATACAAAAACTAGCTGAGTGCAGTGGTGACTGACTGTAATCCCAGCTACCAGGGAGGCTGAGGCAGGAGAATTGCTTGAACCCGGGAGGTGGAGATTGCAGTGAGCCGAGATCACACCATTACACTCCAGTCTGGGTGACAACAGCAAAACTGTCTTGGGGGAAAAAAAAAAAATATATAGTGGATACCATGGGGGTGGCTCATAGAGAAACCTCTCAGCTGTAGCAACTGCTCCTAAACTACAGTTGATGCTCAGCTGCCATGCCTATATTGCATCCTTGTTCCTGCTCTTGGCCTCACAATTGATGCAGGGTGACCAGCAGATTCTCCCAGGAGCAAGCGAGTAAAGCCTGGGAATGGTAGACATCAGTCACCGTAACAGTTGGGCCTCAGAGAGAAGGCTTATAGATTCTGCCCTTCCTGGAACTTGTTTTGGTTTGTTTGTTTGTCTCAGCTTTCTTTTGCATTCATTACTTAAAGATACCCCAGTATCTTTAAGTAAATTTCATTTATAGCTGAAGTCAGTTTCTGTTATTTGCATCCCAAAGAACCTTAACTACGTACAGTATCTTTTCTGTCTTCCAGCAGTGTGTAGTGGCAAAATGGTACAAATCCTGGTCAAATTTTCCAGATTGCTGGAGAAGAGTACTAGGGATATGAAGATCCTTTCCAATTTACCTGGAGATTAAGTACAAAATTGCATTCATGCTCTGTTCCTTCCCACTCATCCACTTCAGGTCCTTATTCCCTGCACCTGGGTCCTTTTCTTCTCCCTGTCATTTCTAGGGGCCGGAGGGCGCTTTTCATTTAAGTCTACCCTAAAAGAGCTTTCATTTTTACTTAGCTATCCTAGAAGTAGAATAATTTCATGTAATCATTTTTCCTTGTAATTCTTCTTTTCTAACTTTTTAGACATTTCCAGCTTCTACATTCTCTCCCAGGCCCTTCACACCACACTAAATAGTTAAAGAAGTGACTTAGTCATGTAGAGATGAGTATGCAATTCTCTGGTATGGAGTCCAAGAAAGACCTTAATTTTATTTTGACATCTGGATAGGCACATTTAACTAAACTATGCATTTTTGGAATGGTTCCAAAGCACCTGAGGGTAGTTGCAGTACCTTCGAGGTTTGCAGTAATGCCAAGATTTATATGCAGCATTTACCCCATGCTGCTTCAGAGTGTTATTCTTTTTCAACATTTGATTTATAAACTTGCTCAAAGTTTTTCCAGTTGTAGGTGCAGTCTCTGTGTCAGCCTCTGCACATAAGAAGCTCAGGGGACAGAGCTTGTGTTTCGTGGCCCTGCAGTGCCTAGCATAGAGTCAGGTCTAAAAACAGGCTAAAGGGGTGATCTTCAAAACAGGCATTGTGTTTGCAAAGACTAAAACATAGCAGCCAAAACTATGGCAGGCGCTGGAGGCATTGCATTATCAGGCATCCTGGGGCTTCACAATCCTTAAAAGTAAAACAGGGCCAGATGCAGTGGCTCATGCCTGTAATCCCAGCACTTTGGGAGGCCAAGGCAGGTGGATCACGAGGTCAAGAAATTGAGACCATCCTGGCCAACATGGTGAAACCTCATCTCTACTAAAAATACAAAAAATTAGCTGGACATCATGGTGCATGCCTGTAGGCTGAGCTACTCCGGAGGCTGAGACAGGAGAATCGCTTGAACCTGGGAGGTGGAGGTTGCAATGCCTGAGATCACGCCACTACACTCCAGCCTGGCGACAGAGCAAGACTCCATTTCAAAAAAAAAAAAAGTAAAACATGCACCCATGTACACAAGTAAACTTCTTTAGATATGGCAATCGCTTTATAGGAAGACTCTAAAGAAATCTAAGTAAACTTCAAAGCAAGCTTTTTTCACTCCTGCTGTGAGGCTCAGGTTTGCCCTGCTGTCTTTGGAGTGTTCCTTCTTCCTTCCACTTCAGCCAGGTGGACCACATTAATGTTTGGTGGCAGTGCCAGGTCTTGGCACTGCATCCCCCTCTGTGCCTCTCCGTCCGCTTCTCACCTCTAATTCTCCACCAGAATGAACTGAAGAAGTTTCATTATCCTGCCAAGGATCATATTTTGAAACTTTGTGGGAAATTAGCAGTGGCATTAAATTTGTATTTGAACTTTAAGTACTTAAGTGGGAAGAAATGCAAATAGATTTAAATGGTCAAGGACATCTGGGGAAAATGGTTCACTCTGTAATATAAATGGAATCCAATCAGAGGATGCCTTTGAAGCTTGTGGATAGACCTGGCCAGTTGTCTATAGCATGCATGTGGCATCCACACACCAACCTGATTGTCCAGGAAGCCAGGGTGGGAAACTCGCACTCCCAACCGTAAGTCCCCTCTGCGTGTGAGGCTGATAGGCTTTAGACCATTGGAGGATCGTTTTTCCTTTTCTGTGGTAACTGTGGTCCAGGGAGGAGTGATGGTCAGGTGGGCCAGCTTCCTATATCTTCCCTGAATCCCAATCTGTTTTGGATGTCCCTCTCCTCTGCTCTTGCAGCATTGAGTCCTCACTGCCACAAATTGAACTTCTGCATTTGTTGGGCTTCCTGACTTGACCTTGTTTTTATTAATCTTTCTCAAATGTATGTGTAGCTCACATTTATTTTAGTGTTTAATATTAAAACTGTTTTGGCATCCCTTTATGCTAAAAACTCTTAATCAACTAGGTATCGATGGATCGCATCTCAAAATAGTAAGAGTTGTTTATGACACACCCATAGCCAATATCATATTGAATGGGCAAAGACTGGAAGCATTCCCTTTGAACACTGGCACAAGAAAAGGATGCCCTCTTTATTCAATACAGTATTGGAAGTTCTGGCTAGGACCATCAGGCAAGAGAAAGAAATAAAGGGTATTCGAATAGGAAGAGAGGAAGTCAAATTGTCCCTGTTTGCAGATGACATGATTGGATATTTAGAAAACCCCATTGTCTCAGCCCAAAACCTCCTTAAACTGATAAGCAACTTGAGCAAAGTCTCAGGATACCAAATCAATGTGCAAAAATTGCAAGCATTCCTATACACCAATAATAGACAAACAGAGAGCCAGATCATGAGTGAACTCCCATTCACAATTGCTACAAAGAGAATAAAATACCTAGGAATACAACTAACAAGGGATGTGAAGGATCTCTTCAAGGAGAACCACAAACCTCTGCTCAAGGAAATAAAAGAGGACACAAACAGATGGAAAACCATTCCATACTCATGGTTAGGAACAATCAATATCATGAAAATGGCCATACTGCCCAAAGTAATTTATAGATTCAATGCTATCTCCATCAAGCTACCAATTACTTTCCTCACAGAATTGGAAAAAACCATCTTAAGCTTCATATGGAACCAAAAAAGAGCCCACATAGCCAAGACAATCCTAAACAAACAAACAAAAAAAGCTGGAGGCATCATGCTACCTGACTTCAAACTATATTACAAGTCTACTGTAATCAAAACAGCATGGTACTGGTACCAAAACAGAGATATATACCAATGGAACAGAGCAGAGATCTCAGAAAGAATCCCACACGACTACAACCATCTGATCTTTGACAAACCTGACAAAAGCAAGCAATAGGGAAAGGATTAACAAATGGTATTGGGAAAACGGGCTAGCCATATGCAGAAAGCTGAAACTGGATCCCTTCCTTAAACCTTATACAAAAATTAACTCTAGATAAAGTCTTAAACATTAGGCCTAACACCATAAAAACTCTAGAAGAAAACCTAGGCAATACCATTCAGGACATAGGCATGGGCAAGGACTTCATGACTAAAACACCAAAAGCAATGGCAGCAAAAGCCAAGATAGATAAAGGAGATCCAATTAAACTTAAGAAAATCTGCACAGCCAAAAAAAAAAAAAAAAAAAAAAAGAAAGAAAAAAAAACTATCAATAGAATGAACCAACAACCAATAGAATGGGAAAAAAGTTTTGCAATCTACCTATCTGACAAAGGGCTAATATCCAGAATCTACGGAGAACTTAAAACAAATTTACAAAAAAAGAAAAAAAACAAAAACCAATAACCCCATCAAAAAGTGGGCAAAGGAGATGAACAGACACTTATCAAAAGACGACATTTATGCAGCCAACAAACATGAAAAAAAGCTCATCATCACTGGTCATTAGAGAAATGCAAATCAAAACCACATTGTGATACCATCTCACGCCAGTTAGAATGGAAGTCATTAAAAAATCAGGAGACAACAGATGCTGGAGAGGATGTGGAGAAAAAGGAACACTTTTACACTGTTGGTGGGAGTGTAAATTAGTTCAACCAGTGTGGAAGACAGTGTGGCAATTCCTCAACGACCTAGAACTAGAAATAGCATTTGACTGAGCAATCCCATTACTGGGTATATACCCAAAGGATTATAAATCACGTATGTTTATTGCGGAACTTGGAAAGGTGAATTACAGGCCAGGCACAAAAGCAGCTATAGCTTTATCATTTTTAGATCTTGAGCATTTCTCTAGTTTTGTTGTCAAAAAAAAAAAAAAAAGAAAGAAAAGGTAAATAGGGAATATCCAAGAAGAATGGCAAAGAGATCCCCATAAAGGAACCAAAATTTTTTTTAAGTTCTGAGATGCATCTGCAGAATGTGCAGGTTTGTTACATAGGTATACATGTGTCATGGTGGTTTACTGCACCTATCAACTCGTCATCTAGGTTTTAAGCCCCACATGCATTAGGTATTTGTCCTAATAGTCTCCCTCCCCTTGTCCCCCACCCCCGGATAGGCCCTGATGTGTGTTGTTCTCCTTTCTCCATCCAGGGGTTTTCAGTGTTAACTCCAATTTATGAGTGAGAGCATGCAGTGTTTCTGTTCCTGTGTTATTTTGCTAAGAATGATGGTTTCCAGCTTCATCCATGTCCCTGCAAACAACATGGACTCATTCTTTTTATGACAGCGTAGTATTCCATGGTGTATATGTGCCACATTTTCTTTATCCAGTCTATCATCGATGGGCATTTGGGTTGAAAGGAACCAACTTCTATTTGGAATTTTCCGAGCAATGATTAGGCTGATGATTGTAATATTTGAAGTTTCTGAGTTGTACAAGACATGGTGCTTAGCCCCTTGTTCGCTTAGTCTTTTCCTCCCCAGATTCTACAACTAGTGATTTCTAAAGAGGCTAGTGCCTGTGGTGAATGTGAGCTCACCTGAGTCCTGGAAACCTTGGGGGCTGCTCTGGTTCATTCACACTAGCTTAGGAACCCAGGCTTAACGGTGACTCCCCAGGCCGCAGCTAGGCCCTACTTGGCCTAAAAGGAGACAACTGGTAGACCAGATGTCCTCACATGAATTCATAACAAAGAGAAATTCTGAAAGACAGCTCAAAGTTAAGCAGATCTTAATTTGTCCATATTATCTTTGAGATGTGAATATCTTCCTCAGCCTCCTGGCAGCTTGCCTAGTCCTCTGAGGGAAACTCAGTTGGCCAGAGTTCACCTGGGTTTATCAGGCCCCCAGGGGAATCTGTTTTCTCTGTGTGCATCTTTTGTTATTCTGCGGGAACTGGGTCATCTTTTCAAGAGTGGAAATGTCAGAGGAATAAAGAGGCTCCCTTGAAAAGATCTTTGCCACCACAGAAAGGAAACATCTCAGCATATCCCTTAAATAACAACATACAGTGTGACAGCGTTGCTTCCGACCCAAAGAAAGAAAAGAGGCCGAGAACATTGGGCAACATTTACACACATCCCTTTGCTGGCTGGACAGCTGGACTAGGGCTGTGTCATCCAAGCGCTGAATTAAAGGAGCGGAAACATCAACTCTGTGGAATCTTTTTGGATGGCAAGCTAGCATAGAAAGCAGACAAAGGAAGGCTTTCAGCAAAAGCCTGATTTTTTTATATTGCAGCACACTTCGAACGTAAGGCTGCTTGCTGCCTCAAGACGCAGGAATCTGTGACTATCCCGGAAAAGCTCCATCCAGGCTGCAGTCTTCCCCTGACCCCAGCAACAGACAGAAAGTTATTACAGAGGGCAGCGATCTGCAGTTGCGCCAGTTCCTTTCAGCTGTTGTAGACAGATTCCATAGTCAGTGAAATTGATCTCCCCATGTTAACTGGACTGCTACAAAGACAACTTTTGCACAAGTCTGGCTGGGAGAATACAAGATAAGGCACATTACTGGCTGTATGTCCTAGGATTTGGGTTGCATCATGAGCTACCAAAAGACTAATCCCTGATTCACAAACTTCTATATGCCAAATCCCTTCCCAATTACAAAATAATTCACAATGCCCCCGAGCTTAGCACTACCCTCAGGCAATTATACCATCTCCCAATCAATGCTCCCTAACAAGCAGAACTGATCATGATGAAGGCAAGATACATTGATGGTATGTCCTTTTCAGGGTCTCGGCTAGTACACTTTTTTTCTCTTATGAACCTGGATAAGCTATGACATGCAGTACTGGCCTGCTTGCTCCATGAGCATACTTTTGTGTGTCGGGATTCTTCCAAAACCTTGGGCTAATCGTTGACCTGCCACTCAGGAGCCCCTGCATGACCTTGAGGAAATCATTTAGTTGTCCTCAGTTGTCCCTATTTGTAAAGCCCCTGACACCAGGGACTCCACTTAATAACAACCATGCTCACCCTTCTATCCACTGTTAATTACACTGGAGATAAAACAGACATCAAGATTGCATAGAGCAAATAAGGGGAAACTAAGGAATCTTAACTTCAGTTTAATTCTCTTGAGTATAAGGGAAATGCAAGATGTCACACAAAACTCTGTCCAGGCCTGGGAAAATCTGAGATGTTTAAGACCTTTGCTCCCTGCGTGCTTGTGTCAACCCACCTGAGCACCTCCTTTTAAAATACCCCCCTCATTGCCTGCTCTTACCCTAAGTTTTATTCATCATCAACAGTGTGCTACTACCTCCATAACTGACCATCTGGGCATCAAAGGAGTGTTTCTCAAACTCCGATTCATGTAAGAATTAGCTAAAGAACTTTTTAAAGGTAAAGATTCTGGGCCGCAGCTTCAGGATGGGGTAGGGTCTGCACATGTCCAATGGTTCAGATGTTTGGAAATTATTGCTGGGCAGCAGGAATGTGTTAGGGTCATATCAGATCCTGAGACAACTTGAGGGGTGGGAGGTGGAACAGGACAGCAGCGATGCTGCTGATGTGATTCTGTGAAAAGTAATTCCATATGATTCTGATATGTTCCTGTCTCTTGAGATCCTTGCTCCCCCCTCCCCCTACCATTTGAGAATTATTGGCACTTGGCTTGGATTAAAAATGCCTTGGACTAATCCTAGCTCTGCCACTCAGGAGCCACCCCCTGTCCCACACTCCATGGTCTTAGGAAATCACTTTGTTGGCCTCAGTGTCCCCATTTGCAAAATAAAAGCACTGGTTTTCCAGTGTCACCATGTATCAGAATTATCAGGGGAGTCTTAATAACATATCAGTGCCTGGGCCCCACTCGCAGAGGTTCTGACCTGATTTGCCTGGCGTGAGGCCCTGATTTGGAGTATCTGTCCAGCTCCCCAGGAGATGCTGCTGTGGGGACCCCTCTGAAGTTGGATGACTAGAGTTGTCACTTACCTGGAGCACTCCGCAAATGATTAGCAGCCTTCCTTGTGATGTGTATACAGGACTATTTTAAAGTCCTCGTGAAGTTGACCAGCTTGTACTTGACTCGCCATCCCAGAAGTCAACATTAATAGACAATAGAAGAGTTGCTTTATTTGGTGAGCGATGAAGTAGCAAAGTGTTTGTGATAGGTAATTTCATGTGTCAACTTGACTGGACCAAGGGATGCCCAGATAACCGGCAAAACATAATTTCTGGGTGTATCTGTGAGGATGTTTCCAGAAGAGATAAGCATTTACATTAGTAGGCTGAGTAAACGAGATCCTCCCTCAGCAATGTGGGTAGGCCTTATCCAATCCCTTGAAGCCTCGGAAAGAACAAAAAATATGAAGGAAGGGAGGATTCACTCTCTCTGCTTGAGCTGAGACACATGTCTTCCCCTGACTTCAGACATCAGCATTTCTGGTTCTCAGGCTTTCAGACTCAAACCAGGGCTTACACCATTGGCCCCTGATTCTCAGGCTTTAGACAGAATTATACAATTGGCTTTCCTGTTTCTCCAGCATGCAGACAGCAGACTTTTATGGGCCTTCTAGGCCTCCATAATCACATGAGCCAATTCCTATGTCTCTTCTTATATAAATATCTATATATATCCTATTCGCTCTGTTTCTCTGGAAACCCCTAATACAGTACTACCTAGGTTTTTCCGATCCACCTTAATATATTAAAGATTCATGAGCAGTGCAGTTTTTCCTGAAGCATTTCTCATAGGATAATTAAGTCATATTCTGACTCTAAGTCCACTTTTTCTCAGGTGGCAAGTGTCACCACTAGGTCTGTTATGGTTTGCGCATGCGTGCGTGTGTGTGTGTATGTGTGTGAGTGTGTGCACACACAATGCATGCAGTGACTTTCTTGCTATAGAATAAACTGGTTCCCAAGAGCTGGGACTCCATAAAAGGCTTAGTGTTTTACAAAAGGGATAATTTCCCAGTAGTTTTCTCATGTTAATAGTAAGGAAGAGTTACCAAGTACAGCACTTACTATTAGCTGAGCATGGCTTTAAGCACTTTATTTTGTATTGTATTGTATTGTAACAAGGTCTTGCTGTCACCCAGGCTGGAGTACAGTGGTGTGATGACGGGTCACTGAAGCCTTGAACTCCCAAGGCTCAATCAATCCTCCCAAGCAGCTGGGACTACAGATGTGTGCCACCACACCTGGCTAATTTTCCTTTTTTCAATTTTTACTTTTTGGTAGACGTAGGGTTTTACCATGTTGCCCAGGCTGGTCTCAAAATCTTGGACTTAAATGATCCTTCTGCCTCAGATTCCCACGGTGTTGGGATTACAGATGTGAGCCACCATGCCTGGCCAAGCACTTTGATTAATAACCTCAATTGTCCTCACAACAATCATGTATGCTGTCGATAACTAATATTCCCATTTTACAGATGGGTACACTGAGGAACAGCACATTGCAGTAACTTGCCAAACTTACCTAGTAAATAACAGAGGCATTTGAACTCAGGCATGTTGGCTTCTGAACCTGTGTCCTTTATTACTAAAAAACATTGCCTCCCACATAATCAGAAGCTCAGTGTTCGTAATAAAAATTGGCAGCAAATCCCAGCTTTATATTGCTTTCCAATATCTTGGTTAATCTCAGCTATTCTCAGGAGATGAAAATCGCAAGGCTTCTTAACAACCAGTTTTGCCCTTGATTTTGTAAGAGTGGAATGAGATGCACCAGCTGTGAGTGAGAACCCTTTGTGCCTGTGTACTTGCAAATTTATCATCACTTCCCTGTTTCTGTGTGAAACCTGAACCAGACTGTGGAGCAGCTGATCTGCTCACTTTGGCCCACTTCGCAATTCATACCTGTTTCCAGGCTGCTGAATCCCACTGTGGGCTACATCTATCACTAGGTGGCTGCTGTGGTGACTCATCCGGGCTGAAATCCGGTTCTTCCGGCTGCATATCCCTGGACTTCTGCCTGCTGGAAAGCTAAGACAAGCAGGTTCACACACCTATGTTCACTGATGTGAGCTGTGCTGTTATTACTATTACTATTACTATGAGATGGAGTCTCGCTCTGTCACCCAGGCCGGAGTGGAGCGGCACTATCTCGGCTCACTGCAACCTCTGCCTCCAGGGTTCAGGCAATTCTTCTGGCTTAGCCTCCCAAGTAGCTAGGATTACAGGTGCCCACTACCATGCCCAGCTAAGGTTTTTTGTTTTTTTTTTTTTTTGTATTTTTAGTAGAGATGGGGTTTCACCATGTTGGCCAGTCTGGTTTTTATTATTATTTCTTTAACTCAGAAAACTTTGGTGTTCTAAGAAGCAAAGTGACATTATTTGAGCGTTCCCTGTTTTATGAGTTTTTGCTTCATTCTTTGCACTGTGGACCAGTCAGAAGCAGCACTAAGGGATATGACAACATATTACCTCTTTTTTCTTTTTTCTTTTTGTTAACGACACCATTTCCTGTATGTCCCATTAACTTAAAAGCTCCATATGACAGCATATTATCATTTTATAAAGTGCATATTTTTCTTGTTTCTTTATTATATAAATCGTAAAATGTATAGGTGGTTTCTTACTGAAAATAATTTTACGATGTGTTTGGTTGAGCAAGGGAAAGCTAGTAAATGGGTGATGGGGAACATGGGGTCCTTCTGTGAAAGGGAGCAGCTGAAAGAACTTTGCACCATAAAAGTTAATGAGAAAAAGTCAAGAGTTAGGCGTATGCTTAAGTGTAAGTCTTGATGAACTGTGCATTAATTTCTCTCTCGGGTTTAGACATCATTTGGCCCAGAGAGCAGCTGTAGAATAAATTCACATACTATTATTCAGAAATTTGTCACTTTTCTTTTTAGATGTGAGAGGTTTGGATCTGATTCTTAGTCAATATCTTCAAATATAGATTGAGAACTTGTTAGTTGATGTAATAGTTTACTACATACCCTGAACAGAATCCAATGGGGAAGAAAAAGTTTGTAAACATATAATTAATGTGGATGTCCTTCATAGTATTATGTTTTTATTACATGTGCAATATATATTACATTACCTATAACATGTGTAGTTATGACATAGATAGAATAAGGCAAAAGATCCTATTTTCCCAGTTCGACTTTATCTTAGGTCCCTGCATTGGAAATTTCCCCTCATTGGAATGCTCTTCCCTCCAACTAGGGAATGTGGATTCCTCTTTCAGTCATTTCTTTTTTTTTTTTTTTTTTTTAGACAAAGTTTCATTCTTGTTGCCCAGGCTAGAGTGTAATAGCGTGATCTCGGCTCACCATAACCTCTGCCTTCTAGGTTCAAGTGATTCTCCTGCCTCAGCCTCATGAGTAGCTGGGATTACAGGCATGCACCATCATGCCTGGCTAATTTTGTATTTTTAGTAGAGACAGGGTTTCTCCATGTTAGGCTGGTCTCGAACTCCCGACCTCAGGTGATCTGCCTACGTTGGCCTCCCAAAGTGCTGGATTACAGGCATGATCCACAGCACCCAGCCCAGTCATTTCAATCATGAATTAAATGTCATTGCCTCAAAGAGTCCCTCCCTACCACCCATTTAAAGTATACACTGAACAGCCCTCATCACATTAACTATTCATACAGCCACTGTTGCACATCTGACAGTTTTCTTGTTTATTTATTTAATAGTTTATTGTCTGCCTCCACCCTCTGGAATGTAAATTTGGTAAGAACAAGACCTTGTCTGTCGTGTTTTCTCTTGTAACCCAGTTCCTGAAAGAGTGAGTGCCTGGGATACAGTAGGGGTTCATTAACTATTTGCTAGAAGGAAGGAAAGAAAAAGGGAAGAAGGGAGGAAAAGAAGGAGGGTGAAAGGGAAGAAGGAAAGAAGCAAGGAAGAAAGGAAAAAAGGAAGGAAGAACAGATGGACCTGAGAGGGCTGAGCTTAGGTATTAAATACTAACTTGCATAACCAGGGGAAGCTAAGAGATGTGATTTGAGTTAGATCTTGAAAGATGGCAGGGGTGTGGCTTATGGCTCACAGGAGGAGGAGAAACAGATTTTTTTTAGTTAGAAGCTCTGAACAACCAGTTATACTAGAGAGAGTATGAGTCTGCACTGGGTATTGTCCCAACTTCAGAAAAGATGTTATGGGCAGTGGATTTAGAGAAGCGGCAGGTTAAAGGAGCTTCAAAAAATCTAATAAGGCATATGTGAAATTGTAGGAACCAATTTGAGATGATGAGGGGGATGGATTAGGAGGTAATTTGAAGCAAACTGAAGGAGGGGCATAGTGGGTGATCTGTGAATGTCAAGAAGATTAGAAGTGTCTCTCAATTATTTGTATAACCCTGTTTTGTAAAGCTGATGGATGAACAGACAGAATGTCAGTCCTGACATCTACTAGACATTTGGTGGAAAATGGGCTCTTACCTCGCAGGCTGGAAAGAGGCTGCTTTCACGTGGGTACCATGGTAGGATAGTTCGTTCTGCTCTTGCTATTTAGAGGGTAGAAAGTACCAGGGAAGATGTGGCATGGCAGAGCTGAAAGGTAAAAGGTGGTAGGAAGCTTGGAATGAAAATTGTTTTGTTGAAAGCATATTGTCAGAAAAATAAAATTTCTACTATATTATTATTCTACCTACCCTCTCTAGCTCTCTGCAATTTGCTGTATGTTTCTTGAGATAGAAGGATGGTGCCTCTTGATCTTTTGAAAATCCAGGAAGAAAATGGAAAAGGCCTTGAAAGTTTAGAAGCACAGCTCTTATGAACTGTACAAGGATACTGACCTGCAGTGTATGCAGCATTCGAAGTAGTTTTCAAAATCATGCTAGTTCCTTTAAGAATCAGGGGTGGTGGTAGGGGCTTGGCGTTGAGGTTAAAAGACGTATGGCATCACTGAGTGGGTTTTTAACAAGTGGTTTTCCACTTCCACTATCACATATTGTCTCATACCTCCACCTTCCACTTGGTCTTTCATTATGGATCCTGCTGATTCTCATTCTTCAAATCCAGATGTAGCTATTAGCCTCTAACCCAGGAAATAGGCCTCTGTCTCTCAATCCGCTTGATTCTCAGTGCTATTCTGGCGTCTGGTCTCCACTGGATTCCAAATTCCCCTGTATATTGACTCCTCTGTCCCAACCATTTTGTAGCTGCTCTTGAACATGACTCTACCCTGGCCCATCATTTGCTACCAAACGCCCAGGGGTCCCCTTAGAATCTTCCCGGTGTGTGCCCTGATTTAGCTCTTCCTCTGAACTTGGCAGTGAAGATAGTCATTTAGGCCATAGACTCAACTGACTGTCAATCCTTCACACGTTTTGTTCTCAATCCAGTTTATTTCAGCCACCACCATTTATAGAGTCTCCTCTCTTGTTTCCTTTGTCACACTCCCCTGGACAACAGAGGAGCCTTTTCTGTCGAGAATAGCAAATATCAGCATTGTTTTCTGAACCAGTGTAGTCCTGTCTTCATTCCTACCATGCAAAGCCAGGAAGAGAAAGTAATCTCTTAAAAGCCCATTATCCTAGTAGCACTTTATTTTCCTTTTTGCTCGAAGTTAGAAGATTGCTGCTTTCATCTCACTTGGATTAGAATGAAATTATTTACATTAGCTATGCTGCGTCTCCAAAATTTGTTAATGGTAAATGTCATTTGTGTCACAAAAAATTAATTTTGTGTTCTTCTGAAGTTATCTGGCCGGCTAACCATCATACAGGGTGCCACTGGCATTGGCTCTGGGATGGGGGAGGGGAAGCCATGCTGCTTCCACAGTGGGGCCTTGGCAGGTTGCATGGTGGTGTGCACAAGGAAATTGAACCGCATCTGCATGGCTCACTGCTTATCAGGAGCGCACACTGGCTGCCATGCTGTAGGGCAGCAAAGGAAAACAAAACAACGATAAAGGGAGGCCTTTGTCATGGATTAAAAGGGTTTAGAAACATCTGAGCCATGCAGTTTTCGAATGCTAACACTGCCAATGACTTCATGACAAAATGCTAGAAAATGTGCTAACTGGGTTAGATAGAGTTGGTGGGGCCGCCAACGCTCATGCTTTTGTTAATGGCCTCTTATCTGTGTGAGTGTGTGGATGCACAGTTGACAGATAAAGTTACCTTTTGCAGAATGAGAGGAATGAGGTTAATGACATTACAGTATTGCTGCCTGTGATTGCAGCTAAGGGTGTCCCTAAAGATTGTCATTCCTGGGCAAATTTTTCATTTTCAAGTGGGTTAGTCTCATATTTCTCAACTTCCTCTGTTAGAAAATTCATCGTGGGCACTAATGGAAGGGTCCTATCTTTATGCAAAAGCACAATAGGTGGTTACCTAAATGACTGCTTCAGGGATCAGCAAAGAACTTCTCCCATGCATTAAATTCTATACCTAATGATTCATTCCTTTGTGTTAATTGATGCCCATTCCCCATATTCTTCCTTCAAAAATATAATGATGTGGTTTTCTTCTTTAATTTGTTTACTCAATTTTCTAAGTGTCTTTGGGATGGATTTATTTCAAAATAGTCTAAGATATCAATACCTGTCTGCCAATGGTTGATATAATAATTAGACAGAAAAGAAGTAAAATATAAAAAAAATGAACACTATCAACCAACTTGATCTAATTAACATTTATAGAAAACTCCTTCCAACAACTGCAGAATAAACATTCTTTTAAAGTGCATATGAACGTTTACCAAAATATACCATATTTGGGGCATTAAGGCAATTCTCAATAAATTTAAAAGAATTCAAGTCTTATAAAGTACATATTCTGATGGCAATGAAGTTTAACTAGAAATCATTAATAGAGCTCTGGAAAATTCATAAGTATTTGGAAATTCAATGGTGTACCTCTAAGTAATATAATGAGTCAGAGAAGAAATTTAAAAGGAAAGTTGAAAGTATTTTGCACTGAACGAAACTAATATAGAACACATCAAAATTGTGGGATGCTACTAAAGCAGTACTTAAGAGAAAATGTATAGCACTAGTTGCCCATCTTAGAAAGAAAAATCTCAAATGAATGACTCAGCTTCATCTTCTTTAGTGTAATGGATGTTAATCTGTATCAGTCTTCATATTCAAAATTATCTGCTAGTCCCGTGATGTTTGTCTTTGCTTTATTAATCTAATATAAACATGTATAAATTTTAAAAAAACTAGGAAAGAAGAGCACATTAAGCTCAAAGCCAATAGAAGAAAGGAAATAACAAAGATCAAAGCAGAAATAGAAAAGTAGAAAACATGCTGGGCGTAGTGGCTCGTGCCCGTAATCCCAGCACTTTGGGAGGCCTAGACAGATGGATCACTTGAGGTTGAGTCCAAGACAAGCCTTGCCAACATGGAGAAACCCCATCTCTACTAAAAATACAAAAATTAGCTGGGTGTGGTGGCACACGCCTGTATTTCCAGCTATTCAAGAGGCTGATGCAGAAGAATTGCTTGAACCTGGGAAGTTGAGGAGACACTGCACTACTGCACTCCAGCCTTTTGAGACTCTGTCTCAAAAAAAAAAAAAAGTAGAAAATAATATAGAAAAACTAATGAACCCCCAAGCTGGTTCTTTGAATGGATAAATGCAACTGAGATAGTTCTAGCCAGATGGATCAAAAAAAAAAAAAAAAAAAAAAAGAAATAGTGTGAATGAGAGACATATATAAATACAGAATCTACACATATTATAAAAATTAGCTACTTTATCAGAATAAACTTGACAACTTAGATAAAATGGACAAATTCCCTAAAAAAACACAAACTACCAAAACTCATTCAAGAAATAAAAGTAGGTAACTTGACTACCCAAATATCTGTTTGATTAAATGTTTAGTTAAAAAGCCATCTCACTAAAGGATTCATTGTCCAGATGATTTTACTGGTGAATTTACCAGACATTTAAGGAATAACATCAATTCTGTACAAGTGCTTCCAGAAAACTGATGAGAGGGGAAAACTTTCCAGTGCATTCTACAAGACCAGCATTACACTAATACCAAAAACAGACACAGAAGACAAGAAAACTGCAGACAAGTGCCTCTGATAAACATAAATGCAAAAATCCTAAATAAAGTTTTAGCAAGTGACCAAGTGGGGTTTAATCTCGGGAATACAAGATAAGTTTAACATTCAAAAATTGTCATTTACCACATTGAGAAACTAAAATAGTGTCGCCTTAATAGACACCAAAAAACATTTGACCAAATCTAATGTCCATTCCTGATAAAAAGTCTCAGCGAACTAGGAATAAAACATAACTTTTTCATCCTGATAAAGGACATCTTTTAAAAAAAGTACAGATAACATTATATTTAATGGTAAAAGACTGAATGTTTTCAAGATCAGGATAAGGGTAACAATGTCTGTTTCACCACCTCTATTCAACATTATAAAATATAATACTTTTTTCTTATTATGTCCAAGGCAATAGAAAAGAAACGTAACCATCCATATTGAGAAGGAAAAGTAAAACTATTTTTATTCACAGATGATAATTCTGCTTAAGTAGAAAATACAATGGAACCTACAAAATGTGACTAGAATTAATACATGGGTTTAACAAGATTGTGGGATACAGATCAGTACACGAAAGTTAATTGCATATGACAGCAATGAGCCATCTGAAAATGAAATTTAAAATGAATGACATCATTTAGAATAAAATCCAAAAAATGAAATATTTAGAGATAAATATGGCAAAACATGGAAAATATCTGTACACTGAAAACTACAAAACAGTGTTTAGAGAAATTAAAGAAGACCTAACTATATAGAGTCCGAAGAGTCAATAGTATTAAGATATATAGAGTCAATAGTGTTGATATCAGTTCTCCACAAACTGATCTATTGATACACTGAAATCCCAACCAAAATTACAGTCAATTTTTTTGGAGAAATTGGCAACTGATTGTAAGATTAATATGTAAATATGAAGAACTGAGAATAGCCAAAACAACTTTAATAAAAAAGAACAAATTTAGAAGAGTGGGACAATTCAGTTTTGAGATTATTATGAAGCTATAGTAATCAAGACAGTGTGATGTTGGCATAATTATAGGCACACAGATCAATGAAACCAAAATAGACATATATACATATGGCCATATGGCCAATTGATTTTCCACAAAAGCACAAAGGCAATTCAGTGAAAAAACGATAGTCTTTCAACACATGGTGTTGGAAAAATTTGTACTAGAACGCATGCAAAGCAAAACAAAATAAAAACAAAAAAAAACTTCGTACTTTCACCATATACACAGATTAAACTAAAATGGATTACAGACTTAAATGTAAAACATAAAACTATAAAAGTTTTATAACATAAAATAGGAGAGAACCTTTGTGACCTGGGACTGGGCAAAGGTTTCTTAGATATGGCACCAAAATACAATCCATCAAAGAACAAATGGACAAATTGAACTTCATCACAATGAAAAACTTCTGGCCTTTGAAAGAGACTGGTAAGAGAATAAAAAGACAATCCACATATTGCGAGAAAATATTTGCAAAGCAACTATCTAGTCAAGGATTTGTATCCAGAATAAACTCAATGATAAGGAAACAGCCTACCTGAAAAAATGAGCAATAGACTTGAACAGACACTTTACCAAAGAAGGTATGTGGATGGCAAATAAGCACATGAGGAGATGCTCAACAGCATTAGTCACTGGGAAGACATAAATTAAAGCCACAAGATACCACTTAAAACCCAAATTTACAGAAACGTAACCAAAAGAATTGAAGAATTCTCTGTGAAAAATGCTTTGTGCCATTTAAGAACTTCAACAAAACAGAAGACTAAGGCAGATGGAATAGCAACAACAGCACAAAAGATCAAAAGGGAAGTTGAGTACATAGGAAATATATTGAGAAACAGAACACCAACTTTATTGATGTAATAAATAACTATCAACAAGTAACAGAATAGGTGCACCTAGAAATGTCTTAAAGAAAAGACTTCAAAATGAACTGCATATTGAGGACAAAGAAAAAAATAATGAAACCAATAGAGAGAAAATGCTTGATAGGAAGGGTTATCAGAGATGAATTCAACAAGAGAATAAGTAGCTTCCTTAAAGTAGAAAAATACAATAAATGAGTAAAAAGTATATTAAGCTTTAATTGTTACAAAGTTGCTTTTGTTTATTAGGTAACCATTTGTGTGTTACATGAGAGAGGGATGTCTAGAATGAAGGTTATGAACCAGTCAGCTATTTCTGGGTGTTTGAATTTGAGGTCTTTTGTTGATTTCTTTACTATAATTTTCAGCATTGTTTACTTTTAAAAAAAGGCATGCATAATTTTTTTAAATGGTAATTTATATTTATTTAATTTGTAAGGGCAATTAGAGTAGTGGAAAAATTTTAAATAATTATTAAAATGACATTTGATTTTTATATGATGCATTTGAATTCAAATTAAGCAAAATAGTTTATCTTTTTTATTTCTGGCAGATTCATAACAAGATATTATAGGATTATTTTTATTATTTGTGGTTAAAACTTATGCTGATTTCACCTAAAGCCTTATAATAACCTTTATGTTGCTTTACATTGTATTTGTTGTTAGTCCAGTTGGTTTTTAATACACTCCTGTGTCTGTCATTTCAGTCATTCCAATAAAGCACAACATTGGCATAGATAATCAAACAGTACGGTAATACAGTCCAATCACAAGATAGCCAATCACAAGATAGACCATGGGGAAGCAAAGTAGGACCAGAGGACTGACACCTGCTTGCTGAGGTTTGTGCATAATTCAGACTGAGGGGATATCACCACACTGAAAATTATAAAATTAAACCGAAGTTAGATGAGTAGATCAAAGACCAGTGATTCTGTCCTCAGCTAAGCAAGATAGGACGCAAGCCTGTAATATATATCTGATTAGTGAAAATTAACTAAAGACGTGGCAGAAGAGACACAATTATATATGGTTATCTTGTGGCAGTTGTGTGTGGAGCTGGCTTCTCCTCTTAGTTGGTCTCTTCTCCTTGGTACTTTGTAAACATTCAGGATCTTAGTTAAATAGGTCAGGCCCCTAGAAACTAAACAAACAGGCTGGAACACCTGGCTTTGAAGCTTCCAAATGGAGAGTGGTATAGACATTTAATATGACTATTTCAAATGTAATAATGGGAAAGAATAGATGAGTAGGAAAGCAAATTACTCAGTCACTTGAGTTTCTTTCAAGAGTTTATATTAGGCAAAGGCAGAATGGAAATCCTAGGTCATAAAGATATGATGTGTTTGGGGTTAGTAAGAGATCACTGCAGTGCTAAAGCTGGTTAATTCACTCATTCCCAGATATCTGTGTTTATCCATATGTATGTCTACACTTACATCTACAGCTGCTCCTTAGCTTATGATGGGTTTACATCCTAATAGACCTATCATAAGTCAAACATGTCATAAGTAAAAAATGCATTCACTATCCCAATAAAATCATTGTAAAGTCAAAAAATCCTAAGTGGAACTATCCTAAGTCAGGGACTGTATATCTATATCTGTATATCTATATCTATCTCTATATCTGTATATAAACAGATACAGAGTGTTGATTTTGTGGAAAAGATTTCATCTCAGTGGTTGCTTGGCACCATATACATAAAACAATGGATAACTGAACATTTCACTGTTCAGTCGGTAGTTGAAGACACAGGAGAGAATCAGAGAAACACACAAAGACAGACAGACAGAATTGTCTTTCTTTTTCAGACAGCCCAAAATGCCTTGATAAACCTAGCAGCTCCATTCAGTTTGGGATGAAAACAGCTGGAGCAAGAAAATTGTTGTGTTGAACAAATCCTACGAATATCGTCCAGAGTAGCCATGGAAAGCAAAAACACCACAGAAACCATGGCCACAAAGCCCTAGGGAGAAGCATCCCTGGCACAGATGGGGTGCAGAAACGCTCCAGCATTATCTCAATCTCCTGCTAAGATTGCCACACAGCCTGGCCACTTCTGGCCGTGCTCAGGTCCTTGCCCACTCAATAGTGAAAGTATTGTGATACCAACTATATTTAATGAAGAATCACAAAGATTTGAGGCTGGGCACGGTGGCTCATGCCTATAATCCCAGCACTTTGGGAGGCTGAGGTGGGTGGATCACGAGGTAGAGGTCGAGATCGAGACCATCCTGGCCAACATGGTGAAACCCCGTCTCTGCTAAAAATGCAAAAATGAGCCAGGTGTGGTGGGCACCTGTAATCCCAGCTACTTAGGAGGCTGAGGCAGGAGAATCTCCTGAACCTGGCAGGTGGAGGTTGCAGTGAGCCGAGATCGTGCCACTGCACTCTGGTCTGACCACAGACCAAGACTCCATCTCAAAAAAAAAAAAAAAATTTGAATAAAACTGGAGATAAAATGGATAGTTTGCTTTTCAATCTTGGAAGACTACAGACTATGTCACTTAGAAAGCTTGATTACCTGCAAGTTAACATTTAGAACCAGGATGTGGCATTGAGTTTGAGACTTGAAAAAAAAAAGGAGGGAAAGAGGGGGCTTTGCTTTACATTATAAGAAATCTCCTCATGAGACATCAGTTGTCCTCAGATCACACTAGGGAACTGAGAAGAAACCTGCTGGCAATGATAGAGGGAACCAAGTCACCCACAGCCCCTGCTATAGACTTACCGCTCATTTCCACAGGTAGGTAGCATTTTCAATATTGGCAGCTTGGCCATTATTCTCTTGATGTGGACTAAATTTTTAGACATTGTATCTATTGTTTCCAGCCACTTCAGGATCACATTAAGCTAGCATCTAGTTTTCATTTCCAACAAAGCCAATCTTACAGGTAAACCTAATGCAAGGTACAATGCTGTGAGCTGGGAGTAATCTTCTCATTTCTGAATGATGTCTGAGATTCTACCATCAGAGCCCTATCGTTTTTATATAGGGCTCGGTCTCTAGTAAAATTCAAATATTCCTCGAAAGGGTCTGTCTTTAACCGTTATGTTTTTAAAAAGTGTATCTAATCATGTGTTCCAGCACTGAAAATTCTTCAGTTGCTCCCTATCCTCCATAAACTCTGAAATCTTACTCAAGATAGATGAGGCTTTTTATGTTCAGGCCCACACCTGTCTTTACCCTTATTCAAAAGACCTTTCCTTCTGTCTAATACCTCCAGTCATTTTGCACTACCAGAGTTTTCCTCAGCGCCCCATGCTGTTCCAGTCCTCCTGTTTCCCCACTTGCTGGTCTCTGCCTGGAATTCACTCATTCTTCCTCACCTGTCCTGCAAACCCTCGCCTCAGTAATTGCCTGTGATCTCATCTGTGTAAACTTTTCTCTGACTCCGTTAGGAATATTTGTGAATTCTTTTCTCTGCTTTTGTCCTTTGTGCTTCACCTTGCCTAATTTTGTCCACATCATATACCACATATCGTTATACTCGTTTTTCCTATGATGACTCACGGTTAATCAGAATAAATTCCATGATCACAAAATAACATTGTTCAGTGAACAATTAATTTCAAACACAAATATAAATGAAATGTAAGCTATAATCAAATTGATCTGTCAAAATATGTACGAAAATTAAGTTAATCATCAAGTCGAATAAACTCGTTTCTATTTGGCAGCAATAAAGGATATCTGATTCCATATGACTAGTTTAAGGTGAACATGAGATTCTTGTAAGATAACTCTAGGCTTTACTTTTATGTTAAGCATATTTCAACTCCCATGCATATAATTAGAAGAAAGAAACATATTCTCTTACTACTAATTGTGTAGATGGAGGTTCTTAGTTGCAAACAACAGAATTTAATGTGGCGGCTCAAGCAGGCAAGAAATCTATCTGAGGGTTTTGAGTAACTCACAGAAGGTTCATTAGGATCAGAAAGCCAGATTTTGAGGCTGCACAGCTATTTACACGAAGGCATCCCTTGAGCAACATGAGCACTGCTAATGGGCAACCACGACTCTTAGCACTGAACACTATTGTTCCAGAAAAAACAACACTTTTTTGCCCATGTGCTTGACAGAAGTTCCACACTCCAGCCCAGTCACTTCTTCACGATGGTTACCTCTGAATCAAGCCTCTCATGGCTGTCCTAGTTGGCTGAAGCCAAGTCAATCAAATATACCCTAGCTGCAAGGCATTCTGGCAATATGCCTTACAGATTTTACCTTTGTAGAAAATTTTAACTGTTAGAAGATTTTACCTATGTAGAAAATTTTAAATGCTACCAAAATGTTGGCAGCCATAAATGTTGAATGTTTTCTACGCTAGCCAAATATTTCCAGGTGACTTTTGTTTCAATAAGCTATTCAAAGTGATCTTCAGTATCTGTTTTTGTTTGGAAGGTATCAAATTACTCGGTAATGACTATAAAGTACTGGGGAAAGTGTTACTTATCTTTCTCTGTCATTGGACTAGGAAAATACCTATGAAGATCTTTCCTTAGCTCTTTCAAGGGCTTCTTAACAAGGTTGAACACATTTTCAGCAAATCTGAAAGATGAGTACATAACTAGCTGGTTCAGACCATGGAAAGAGTCCAACTCACCTCCCTGGGGTTGTATACCCTACAGCTCCAGGTTAGAATTTCAATGTTTACTTTGACTTACAGGTGGAGTACTGAAGTGAGAGTTCCTTGTAAGAATAGGAAAAAGATGCTAATTTGCAAAGTCATTTTCAGTCATGCATCCAATCCACAGATTGAAGCTTTCATTCAAAAGCACTTGAAGTTTTCACTGACTCAATAAGGTGAGAAATTTTCTTTGCCAATGAGCGTCAGTATGAGATAATATGTTTCCTCAGACTTTGCTCATCTCACCTAAGTGAGAAAAAAATTCTAGAGGTCTGTAGATTGCCCTTAACTGATGAACAATTTTAACACATTTGTTAAGTGTTCCTCTTACAATTTCACGACTATCTCAAGTGACCAAGGTTTCCTTATGTTTTCAAAACAGAACAGATTTTGCTTCTTGGATGCATCATTAATACCTGGAGCAAGTCCTCAGTTTGAACCAGCATGGCGCCGCTCATGTTTCTCATCTGTTTTATCTTTCTTATCTATGTTGTTTTTTCCATACGGGTTTTCACTAAGTTATCAATATCACCTAGTTTCAAATTCTCCTAATTTTAACTTCTTGTGTAACCATAGTACACTTGTCAAAACTAAGTTGTTCCATTGCCATGAGTTAAACTCTCAGCTTTATTTGGATTTCCCCAGTTTGGGGACAGCATGTTGCAGTTAAGCATCATGTTTCCTCTGGTCTGTGACAGTTTCTTAGCCATCCTTTGTTTTCACAATATTTACGAGTCGTGTGTTTTACAGAATGTGCACCAGTTTGGGTTTGTTTGATGTTTTTCTCATGATTCAATTAGTTCTGTAAGTTTTTGGAAAGAATATCACAGAGTGCAGCGGCTTTTAAAATCACATTATATCAGGAAGTACATAATATCAGTGTGACTTATCAGTGGTGAAGTTAAACTGGACCATTTGGGTAAGGTAGTATTTGCCAGGTTTCTGTATTGAAAAGTCACTGTCTTCCCATTTCTCAAATTCTATTCTTTGAAAGCAAGTCACTAAGATTAGCCTACTACTTTTAGAAAGGGGTATATCTGCATATATTAGTTGGCAATTTCTAGAGATAATTTGTGTCTTTTCCCCTATTTATTTATTAGATCATTATTTATATCAATATGGCATTATATATATATATATATTTATTTATTTATTTATTTTTTGAAAGAAAGGAAAAGAGAGGAAAGCAAATGAGAGTGAAAGAAAGAAAAAAAAAAAGAATGTACGAGAGAAAGAAAGAGGAAGAAAAAGAGGGAGAGAGAACAGGATTCTTGTTCTACTGCCCAGGCTAGAATGCAGTCTAAAAATGGGTATTAAAAACCTCTATTA
>CAUYLG010009295.1:0-59213 GCA_963573385.1 Cacajao melanocephalus
TGGAGACAATAGATGCTGGAGAGGATGTGGAGAAATAGGAACACTTTTACACTGTTGGTGGGAGTGTAAATTAGTTCAACCATTGTGGAAGACAGTGTGGCAATTCCTCAAGGACCTAGAAATAGAAATTCCATTTGACCCAGCAATCCCATTTCTGGGTATACATCCAAAGGATTATAAATCATTCTATTATAAATATGACACATGCACACGTATGTTCATTGTGGCACTGTTTACAATAATAAAGACCTGGAACCAACCCAAATGCCCATTGATGATAGACTGGACAAGAAAAATGTGGCACATATACACCATGGAATATTATGCAGCCATAAAAAACGATGAGTTTGTGTCCTTTGTAGGGACATGGACGAATTTGGAAACCATCATTCTCAGCAAACTGACACAGGAACAGAAAAACAAACACCACATGTTCTCACTCACAGGTGGGTGTTGAATAAGGAGAACACATGGACACAGGGAGGGGAGCATCACACACTGGGGTCTGTTGAGAGGGAATAGGGGAGGGACAGTGAGGGGTAGGGAGGTTAGGGAGGGATAACGGGGAGAAATGTCAGATATAGGTGACGGGGGAGATGGAGGCGGCAAACCACATTGCCATGTATGTACCTATGCAATAATCCTGTATGTTTTGCACATGTACCCTAGAACCTAAAGTGCAATAAAATATATATGTATAAATTTTAAAAATAAATAAATAAGAAAGAAAAGACTCTTCAGGCTCGTATTACCTATTGTTTCTGAAATGGAAGTCTTAAGACTCAAGAGTTTCTGTCATTTAAAATGGTGACTTAGAGCCTATTGTCTGAATAAATCTGAAAAGCCAACCTTTTATGCAATTTTAAAGCCAGAAATAGACCAAAAACTAACTTTTTTATAGGTCATTTTTATTAACATATTTAGGCCCAGTTTTTTTCAAATATAATTCTTAAGACATACTGAAAAATAAAATGTATTAGTAGTGTAATTACCAATGCAAAACTCCAGGGATATTTTCTATTTCAATTTACATAGGATTTTGTGGCCCTGGATCAGATTTTTATTGTTACATTGTTTTCATTCCGCTGAAATGCTTATGATGATATAGTGGTAGTCAGGAAGATGAATAAGTTAAAAAAAATTTTTTTTTAAAGAATTTGGCCCAAAATATCCCTGGTGCCACTGTGGAAAAACTCTGCTGTAGGGTTTACATTATACGTCTTTAATTTATTCTGGTGTACTTTTAAATGTTACTTTTACGTGTGATGTAAGAATCTTAGAACAGTATTCTTCAATTTCCTCCCCTCCTCTCATTCTTTCTTCTATTGTTGTTAACCTTTCCATGTGGAAATTCCTTCTAGGGCTTGCTCAGAAAGTTAATGTTTTTCTAAGTCCCAAGAAAAACCTACAGAAAAGTCAGAAAAATGAGGGAAAGCATTATTATTCTTCTATGAGAATTAAACCTTAGCAGTCAACAGAGATCTTAGTGGTTCACAGAATCTACTGATGTCAAGTTGAAACCAAGAGCAGGAAATGCTGATTTGTGGAGCCAAAAGTTAAGGGCTGACATTGCCAGGAAATAGAATTGATCATTATCTAATCAGTCAGTCTTGCTTATAACTGTTACCATATGTTTTGTGGCCCAGTCTACCATTAATGATGAGTCATTCTTGAAAATAAAATAAGTATTAATATATTAAGTCCATGGTATACTTTAAACAAATTCTATAAGTGGTGTTTCAGGAAATAAATCTTGGAAGCATGTCGTTCTCAAGAACAATTTTCCTTTTGTGGTACATACATTCCTTTGCTAGGTTCTGTAGATCCTCCATTACAGATAATCATTTGGACTCTAGTGTCTGAACCACTTTTATTGTATCACCTGATGTGGCGGTTTCTGCTGCCTCTACTTCTGAACAAGCCGTATAGGATATCTAATCTGTCAATTTTAGGGAAGGGATATATATTTTGTCAACATATTATATTATGTTTAAATGCGTCTTGTAATAGAAGTGGTAGAATTGAGGGTTACCTATACTTCAGATTATAATCTTTTCTGAGGATGATTCCTAACTTTCTTTGCCTAAGATAGGATTCTGTAATCAAATACTAGCTTGTTTCTCCCAGCTGTTATCTAAATCCTGAGGAATGAATAATGTCCCTAATAATTGACTATATGTGTGCATGTGTGTGTATTTTTGTGTCTACAGATATGTAGAGATATATAATATAGACAAGATATTTTGTTTAGAAAATGCACATTCTTCCCTCCATAACACAATTAACAAGAACTTGAGCTCTGGAACCTAACAGACAACAGTTGGTGTGTATAATTCCAACTCTGTTATTTTCCGACTTCAGCAGGATTTAACTTTCTGAACCTTACTTTCCTCATTTTAAAAATGTTAACAGCAACAAAGTAAACTATAAAAACTTCTTGGGAGCTTTAGAATGAAATGAGAAGATGCATGTATTGCTTAAGACTTTGTACTGGTTACATTAGCAGCATTTATGAAATGTTAGCCCCTGTTATTTTACACAGGGATGATAATCATGTTCATAAATCTTGGATAAGTAATCCTGAATTGGTTCCTAAGATCATTTTCAGCCTAATTTATCATCACAGTGTAGTACCTCTGAATATCATCAGTACTTCTCTTGCTTTCTAACTATGGTCAGTGGAAATATGTATCTTCTTGAAAATGTTATTGATGTTTATCTTTAACCGTGTACATTATTTGTTTTACTTTAGGTCAGAGATGCGTGAAAGTGGAAGACATTGCAGAGAACTCGAAGAACATTTCTGCTTTTTAGCACTTCCTCAGAGTGATGTGGCAGAGATATATCAGAATGGAATAAGTACCAGAGCATCTACATTGAAGATACTAGGAAATCCTCTTCTAGGCATTTACATGTTTAGACATGTTGATATTGCCTTGAATTATTCTCAGAGTCGAAGCATTACTGTAGAAAGTATTTTAATTTTTAAGGTAGGTAGCATAAAATAAAGTATATGGACAGTTTGCTTTAAATTGACCTGAACATATTATCCTTTCAATATAAATTGATAGTGTTTTTAAATTACAGTATATTAAATAAGTAATAATTATATTTATTATTTTTGTTATCATTATTCAAAATTTTCCTCCTTCCTCTTTACCTAGGTGTACAGCACAAAGCAGAAGCAAAAAAAAACAAAAAAAACAAAGGCAGCCTTCATCTTTGTCTTCTCAATATATATAGTTTTCTGTTCTAATTGCCCTGCCTCTCTTTTACTCTTTTGTTTCTATCATAAGTATTATAGTGTTTTACGTACTCTCCTCTAAAGCATTATATTATAATAATTTTGGTTTAAGCTAGTTCTTTTTAAACTCCTGCAGTTTATTTTAGTTAATGGTATTGTATCAGTGTTAAATTCTTTGATACTTTTCCTATGGTTACATAAGATGTTAACGTTAAGAAAAGCTGGGCACAGGGTATATAGGACCTCTCAACTATTTTGTATGTGTGTTTCAAAGCATTGTTTATAGTAGAAAAAATAGTCACCATGTAAATGTCCAGCAATAATGTATTATGAACTTATTATATATTCTGTCTCTGGAATAAGAAGTATCCATTGCAGTTCAGTTTATGGAGAATTTTTTAACATATGGGAAAATGTTTACGCAATCATGTTTAACTTTTTAAATTTAAAAAATGAGATATCATCAAGATGATATAAAATGCACTTGTTATTAGTGATAATCTTTGGATCATGACAATATAATTTTCTGTACTTTCTAGTTTTCCAAATTAGCATTTTCCAAATATCCTGTAATAAGTATTTCTTTCCTTCCCTTCCTTTCCCTTTCCCTTCTTTCCCGTTCCCCTTACCCCCGCTCTCCCTTTTTCTTCCTTCTCCCTTTTCCTCTTTCTCCCTTCTCCCTTTTTCTCTTTCTCCCTTCTCCCTTCCATTTCCTTTCCTTTTTTTGAGACAGTCTTAACTGTGTCACCCAGGCTGAGTCCAGTAGTACAAGCTCAGAGTGCAGCATTTGTAGCTGTTGTAAATGAGATTGCTTTCTTGATTTCCTTTTTGGATTGATCGATATTATCATATAGAAATACTACTGATGTGTGTTTGTTGATTTTGTATCCTGAAACTTTACTGAATTTATCAGTTATAAGTTTTTTTTTATGACACTGGGTTTCCCTAATATAAGATCATGTCCTCTGCAAACAATGATAATTTGACTTCTTCCTTTACAATTTTGATGCACTTTATTTCTTTCACTCGCCTAATTGCTCCGGCTAGTACTTCTAAAACTATATTGAGTAGAAATGGTAAAAGTGAGCATCCTTGTCTTCTTCTAGATCCTAGTGAAAAGGCTTTCAATTTTTCCCCATTCAGTATGATATTAACTGTGGGTTTGTCATACATGAGTTTTATTGTTTTGAGGTATGTTCCTTCTATACCAAATTCGTTTAGACTTTTTGTGAAAGGATATTCAATTTTATTGCTTTTTCTACATCTAATGAAATGATAATATGGTGTTTGTCCTTGATTCTGTTGATGTGATTTGTTACATTTATTTATTTGCATAAGTTGAACCATCTTTCCATCACTGCTATGAATCCCACTTGGTCATGATGAATGGTATTCTTAATGTGTTGTTGAATTCAATTTGCTAGTATTTTGTTGAGGATTTTTACATTTCTGCTCATCAGGGATATTGGCTCATAGCTTCTTTTGTTATCTTTGGTTTTGGCATCAGGGTAATACTGGCCTTGTGGAATGAGTCTGGAAGTTATCTCCTCCCCTTCAATTTTTTGGAATAGTTTGATTGGAATTGGCATTAGTTATTCTTTAAATGTTGGTTAGAATTTACTGGTGACGCCATCAGGACCTGGGCTTTTCTTTGTCGGAAGACTTTATTACTGTTTTGATCTCGTCACTCATTATTTATCTATTCAAGTTTTCTGTTTCTTCGTGATTCAGTCTCAAATAGGTTGGAAATCCAGGAATGTGTTTTGGGTTTTCCAATTTATTGGTGTTTAGTTATCACACTAGTCTCTAATGATCCTTTGTGTTTCTGTGGTTTCAATTGTGTTTCCTTTTAATTTCTGATTTTATTCATTTGGGTCGTCTGTCTTATTTTCTTAGTCTAACTTTTTGTATATTTTGTTTACCTTTTTTAAAAAATAAATCACACACTGAGGTCTGTGGGGGGGAACTAGGGGAGGGACAGTGGGGGGTGAGGAGTTGGGGAGGGATAACATGGGGAGAAATGCCAGATATAGGTGATGGGAAGGCAGCAAACCAAATGCCATGTATGTACCTATACAACAATCCTGCATGCTCTTCACATGTACCCCAAATCCTAAATCAATATAAAATATATATTTTTAAAAAATAAAAAAGAAAAATAATAATAATAATAATTTTTTGTTTCAGTAATCTTTTTTACTTTTTTAGTTTTATTTTTATTTCATCTCTGATCTTTTACTAATTCTGGGTTTTGTTTGCTCTCGCTTTTCTAGTTCCTTTTGGTGCTAATAGAATTTTGTTCTTTACGATGTTGTTATTGATATTGGTAGGTAAGGACTTATTACTGTCATTTTGTTACTTGTTTTCCAGTTGTTTTGTAACTCTTCCTTCCTGGCTTCCTTTGTGGTTGATTTTCTCTGGTAATATGTTTTAATTCATTGCTTTTTATTTTTAGTATTTTTGCTTTTTGCTTATGGTAAGGCTTACAAAACACATTTTGTATCCATAACAAGTTATTTAAAACTGATACAACTTAACTTTAATTGCAAAGGAAAAAAACCTATAACACCAATTTCCTTTTCTTCTCACATTTTGAATTTCTGATAATCAAAATTTGCATTATGTGTATTGCTTGTCTCTTAAAAATTGTGGTTATTATTTTTAAGCTTTTTCATTTAGTCTTCTTAGAAAAGATGCAAGTGGTTTATACACCATAGTTGCAGTATTAGTATAGCAATCATATTAGCATCATTTTCTTTTGGCTAGAACTCCCTTAGTATCTCTAGTAGGACAGGTCTGGTAGCAATAAATGCCTTCAGCGTTTTTTTTGGTCTGGGAAAGTATTTCTCCTTCATTTCTTTTTTTTTTTTTTCCCTTAAGTTGTTTATTGTAAGATAATTTACAATCTTGCTGTCTTCAGTAATTCAAACAATGGAAGAACAGTTTCTTCTGACAAAGACAGCAGTAAGCTAAAAACAAAATCAGCTGGCTGAATTTTCCTTCTTTACGTCTTGTCTGAGGATGGAACTTGATTTTCATTAATCCAGAGCTGCAGCACCAGAAATAATTTCAGTCAACTCTTGTGTGATGACAGCTTGGCGCAGGTACTATTGAATGTCATTGTCAATTTGTCAGTCATCTCAGAAGCATTCTTGCTGGTGTTGTCCATGGCTGTCATCCTGGCGCTCTGCTCACTAGTGGTGGACTCCTTCAGAGAGTAGTAGATGATGTTGGCCAGATTGTATTCTTGGTAATTTTGCAGCACATCAGCATCAGTATCATTGTAGATACTCATGCTCTCAGCCCTTGCCTGGTATTAAGCGAAAAGATGGGCTTTTCTTGTCTTATAGGAGATGACAGACCTGAATTGATTAAAGATGATGGAGCCTTCATCAAATTCATATCCAGAATTTAGTAATTCAAGGGCAATGACTGACGCCATCCAAAAGTAGGGGACTTCCTTCCCACTTCTTTGAATGCCTCTAGAAACTGTCAGAATGAGTCCTATAATGAGTCAGAATGAGCTCTGATTTTGTCACCAATTCCAACAAGCATAACTTCCTTCCCAGCTGCTGTTAGTGTAGCAACCTCACTTTACATCTGTTTAGCAATGAAGGAATGAATAGTACCACACTGTTCTTGATCTGAGAACACACCAATAAGGAGGTGTTTCTTCTTGTCTTCAGGTACCTTGATATCAGCTTTTTCATACTGAGCCAAAGATCCCAATCCATATATTCGAACTGGTTTCAGTTCTGTCTCAGCGTGGGCATATTTTGCTGCTGCTACCATTTTCATAGACTTCGTAATTTTCTGGATGTTTTTGATGGACGTTAGTCGCCTGGTAATATCTTTCAAAGTTGCCATATTTCGAACTTGAATCCATCGTGGCTGCAAGGTCCAGGCCAACAGCCCAGAGACACCCGTGCGAGAGAACGTGGTAGCTGCAGCCCTGCTGAAGGTCAGTCACTCAGCTTCTCCTTCATTTCTGAAGGATAGTTTGCTGGCTACAGTAAAAACTTTCTTCTTTTTTTTTTCCTGTGGACATAGCCTCAAACTTCCCAGCTCCAGCGATCCTCCTGTTCTTTGGATGTTAATATATACGTCTTTCATCAGATTTGGGAAGTTTTCAGCCTTCGTTTCTTCAAATATTCTCTCTGCCCTTTCTCTCTTTCTCCTCAGACTCCCACAGCGTGTACATTCTTGTGCTTGATGTTGTCCCACATGTCCCTTAGGCTCTGTTCACTTTTTTTTTTTAGTTTTTCTCTCTCTGTTCCTGAGACTCAATGATTTTGATTTTCCAGTCTTTGAAATCGCTTATTCTTTCTTTTGCCTGTTCAAATCTGCCTTTGAACCCCTCTAGTGAGCTTTTCGTTTCAGCCTCTGTACTTTTCAGCTACAGGATTTCTTTTTGGTTTTTTAAAGTTTTCTCTTTATTGGTATTTCCATTTTGTTCATTCACTGTTTTTTACTATCTCCACATACTTAGTTCTTTGAGCATCTTTAAGACAGTTGTTTTAAGGTTTTTGTCTAGTAGATCAGCCATCAGGTCTTTTTCAGGGACAATTTCTGTTTCTTTTTTTCCTTTGAATTGGCTATAATTTTCTGTTTCTTTACATGCCTGGTGATATTTTTCTATTCATGTTTGTATCTGTTCCAAGATCCAATTCAGAATGCAACTTTATATTTAGTATTTTTTGACTGTTGAATCAATGTACTAATCTATTAAAAATAACAGTAATAAAATACTGTCACTAATGTTCATGGTTTTAGTTTTTAAATCATTTGTTGTTTATAGGCAGAAGTTTTAGAATATTATGATGTTATGAAGTTTATATGTTTTTGGTTCATATTTTTTGGCACGTATTCTTAGAAAACACTTGTCACTTTGAGATTGAGTAAATATTGGCCTATGTTTCTTTCTACAGTATTTTCATTGTGTTTTTAATACTTAAATCTTTAACATGTTAAGAAAAGAATTTAATTTTTTCTCTTGTCCCACATCATTAATTGAATCATCAATTCTTTACTTATTTCAAATGGTATCATTAAAATACTGTATTTTTACTATTTTTAATACATATGTAATCTTACTTCAAGCTTTTTCTTTCATTTTGTTTTTTGTTCATTTTGATCTTTTCTCTGCTTTTTCTGGTAGTACCATCCTTTTTTTTTTTTTAATTGCATTTTAGGTTTTCAGGTACATGTGAAGAACATGCAAGATTGTTGCATAGGTACACAAATGACAGTGTGATTTGCTGCCTTCCTCCCCATGCTATCTCTCCCCAACTCCCCACCCCCTACTGTCCCTCCCCTGTTTCCCTCCAACAGACCCCAGTGTGTGACGCTCCCCTCCCTGTGTCCATGTGTTCTCATTGTTCAACACCCACCTATGAGTGAGAACATGCGGTGTTCGATTTTCTGTTCTTGCATCAGTTTGCTGAGAATGATGGTTTCCAGGTTCATCCATGTCCCTAAAAAGGACACGAACTCATCGTTTTTTATGGCTGCATAGTATTCCATGGTGTATATGTGCCACGTTTTCCCTGTCCAGTCTATCATCGATGGGCATTTGTGTTGGTTCCAGGTCTTTGCTGTTGTAAACAGTGCTGCAATGAACATTCATGTGCATGTGTCCTTATGGTAGAACAATTTATAATCCTTTGGATATATACCCAGTAATGGAATTGCTGGGTCAAATGGAATTTCTATTTCTAGGTGCTTGAGGAATCGCCGCACTGTCTTCCACAATGGTTGAACTAATTTACACTCCCACCAGCAGTGTAAAAGTGTTCCTATTTCTCCACATCCTCTCCAGCATCTGTTGTCTCCAGATTTTTTAATGATTGCTATTCTAACTGGCATGAGATGGTATCTCAGTGTGGTTTTGATTTGCATTTCTCTAATGACCAGTGATGATGAGCATTTTTTCATGTGTTTGTTGGCCTCGTGTATGTCTTCTTTCGTAAAGTGTCTGTTCATATCCTTCGCCCACTTTTGAATGGGCTTATTTGTTCTTTTCTTGTAAATCTGTTTTAGT
The DNA here is from genome assembly GCA_963573385.1 of Cacajao melanocephalus. Classification (NCBI taxonomy): domain Eukaryota; kingdom Metazoa; phylum Chordata; class Mammalia; order Primates; family Pitheciidae; genus Cacajao; species Cacajao melanocephalus. The sequence continues at coordinate 9,285 of CAUYLG010009295.1, forward strand.
TCTTTGTAGATTCTGGATATTAGCCCTTTGTCAGATGGGTAGATTGTAAAAATTTTTTTCCATTCTGTCGGTTGCCCGTTCACTCTAATGATTGTTTCTTTTGCTGTGCAGAAGCTGTGGAGTTTGATTAGGTCCCATTTGTCTATTTTGGCTTTTGTTGCCAATGCTTTCGGTGTTTTGGTCATGAAGTCCTTGCCTATGCCTATGTCCAGAATGGTTTTGCCTAGGTTTTCTTCTAGGGTTTTTATGGTGTTAGGTCTTATGTTTAAGTCTTTAATCCATCTGGAGTTAATTTTAGTGTAAGGTGTCAGGAAGGGGTCCAGTTTCTGCTTTTGGCACACTGCAAGCCAGTTTTCCCAACACCATTTATTAAACAGGGAATCCTTTCCCCATTGCTTGTTTTTGTCAGGTTTGTCAAAGATCAGATGGTTGTAGATGTGTGGTGTTGCCTCCAGGGCCTCTATTCTGTTCCATTGGTCTATATCTCTGTTATGGTACCAGTACCATGCTGCTTTGATTACTGTGGCCTTGTAGTATAGTTTGAAGTCAGGCAGCATGATGCCTCCAGCTTTGTTCTTTTTGCTTAGGATTGTTTTGGATATGCAGGCTCTCTTTTGGGACCATATGAAGTTTGAAGTGGTTTTTTCCAGTTTTGTGAAGAAGGTCATTGGTAGCTTGATGGGGCTAGCATTGAAACTATAAGTTACTATGGGTAGTATGGCCATTTTCATGAAAAACCAGCTCCTGGATTTGTTGATTTTTCGAAGGGATTTTTGTGTTTCTATCTCCTTCAGTTCTGCTCTGATCTTAGTTATTTCTTGTCTTCTGCTAGCTTTTGAGTTTTTTTTGATCTTGCTTCTCTAACTCCTTCAATTTTGATGATAGGGTGTCTAACTACTCTAAATTGACCACATAAATGGAAGTAAATCACTCCTCAGCAAATGCAGAAAAATGGAAATCATAACAAACTGTCTCTCAGACCAATCAAATTAGAACTCAGGATTAAGAAACTAACTCAAAACCACACAACTTCATGGAAAATGAAGAACTTGCTCCTGAATGTAGACTCTATAAATAATGAAATGAAGTCAGTAGTAAAGATGTTCTTTGAAACCAACGAGAACAAAGACACAACATACCAGAATCTCTGGGACACATTTAAAGCAGTGTCTAGAAGGAAATTCATAGCCATAAATGCCCATATGAAGAGCAAGGAAAGGTCTAAATTCAACACCCTATTTTCACTCTATTAATGTTTCTGGTTAAGAAAAGTTCTTAATGTTTATAAAATCCAGTGTTATTGGTTTTTTTCTTTTCTTTTCTTTTTATGTTTTTATTTTTTTAGACAGAGTGCCACTCTTTTACCCAAGCTGGAGTATAGTGGCACAATCATGGCTCACTGCAGCTTTGACCACCTGGGGTCAAGCAATTTTCTCTCCTCAGCCACTCAAGAAGCTGGTGCTAAAATAGTGCGCCACCATGACTGGCAATTTTTGTTTGTTTGTTTTGTTTGTTTGTTTTGTTTTGTTTTAGATACAGGGTCTTACTATGTTCCAAGGCTGGTCTTGAACTCCTAGGCTCAGATGATCTTCCCACCTGAGCAATCCAAAGTGTTGGGATTATAGGCATGAGCCACTGTGCCTGGTGATCTTCTCTTTTATGGTAAATATTTTCTGTGTCCTATTTAAGACATCTTTTTCAGGCAGATATTCTCAATTTTTCCTGTTTATATGACAAATAGTTTTACTCTTCACTTTAAGTTATATGATTCTTTTTTTCCCTTTTGTTATGCTGTAAGGTAGGAATCTGTATTTTGTTTTTTATTCAGATGTCCAATTGTGCCAGTTTCTTTTACTGAATATGTCCCATTTTCTCCACTTATTTGCAATAGCAATATTGTTGTAAATCAGGAGACAGCATACATGCACATCTTTTTCTGAAGCCCCTATTCTGTTCTATTGATCTGTTTCTCCTCAGGCATACTGTTCTGTGTATAAGCCTTCATCACAGGTGCCATAATTTCTCTAGCTTTGTTTTTCTTAACATTTATAAATCATATAAATAGTATATTAAATAAAATAATTATGTAATTATATAATTTAAATATAATATAAATATTACATATTACATATCTCTTATAGAAACTTGATTTATTTATGTTTAGAGACAAGGTGTCACTCTGTTGCTCAGGCTGGAATATAGTGGTATGATCATAGCTCACTATAGCCTTGAATTCCTGGCCTCCAGGGATTCTCCTGCCTTAGCCTAGCCTCCAGAATAGCTGGTACTACAGGTACACACCACCATGTTTGGCTAATTTTTAAAATTTATTTGTAGATATAGGGCCTTGCTCTGTTTCCTAGGCTAGTCTTGTGCTCCTGGAGTCAAGCAATCCTCCTACCCCAGCCTCCCAAAGTGTTTATAGTAACTTTAAATGACATTAAAATTGCTCCTGTTTATTTTATTTTAATTGTGTTATATTTTTCTGGATCAGCAACATCTGGTGATTTTATGGGCAAGTGGTTGGGAGAAACTATGCAACTCCTTTAGTTTTTCAGCCCATGTACTTCTTTCTTCGATTGTTAAAGGGTAGTCTCTTTATATTAATAATAAATTGTACCTTTTGTTATGTCTGTCCTCTTCTGATTTTTTGAGAACATTTTTTAACCTCATTTTGTTCCTTCACCAATAAATTTCCAAAAAAGTCTGGTGCCTTCCAAGATGCCACTTTCTCTCTCAGCACTGGTGCCTTCCTGAAACTGCCACATTAGACCCTGCACATTTTCCAGGAGCCTTCCCTTCAGGCACTCAGTATCCAGGGTTATCATCTACCTTGTCCTAGAAGTGATTTCAGTAGTTTCTACTAATAGTCCTTTGCTTTCTGGAAGCAAAACCCAACTGATGTTATCTGTGTTCTGCTGCTGCTAGAGCCTGTGACCCTTCCTTTCTTTTGCCCAATCACCTCCCACCTCACTTGTTCTGGACACTGAAGCCATCTCTCCTGGTCTCCTGAAAATCTCTTGTATTTGTTTTCTCAATAACACATAGATTGGGGTGTGTAGACTCCTATTTGTTCTAGAGGTGTGAACCATCAGGGATTTTATTTGCTGTACTAATCTGCAATGTTTACATGAGGCTTTTTGGACTGTTAGGAAGGGATGTAAGCAGCAACTGTTATCTTACAGGATTCTCAACACATCTTTCATTTTTTAAAAAGTCACTTCAAAATAAATGGACAAACAGTATATCTATATAGATTTCTTCCTCTGCAATGACGTATTTCATACTCCCATCTACGGGAATATACATAATTATATCTATCAAAGACTAATGTAAATTAGGTCACTATGTTATTTTTTGAATAGATGGAACTCATGCCTCAGAATACATAAGAATAAACCCAAGAGCTTTTAAAAAAAAGTGCATATCTGCCCCTAGTCTCTGGTCTGGGATGGAACCCAAGAGTCCACTGTTTTCTGACTCTCCACATACATTATGTGATGAGATAATGAAAGCTAGTATCTTCTTGTTGACAATCAGGATACCTTATACACAATAAAATATCCTTAAGCATATTAATCAAAACTCTGACTAAAGAAAGGCAAATACAAAAATAGCTCTTTAGGCTCAAATTTATCTGTCAAAAATGTTCAGAATTTCTGCCAGGTAAGTGCTCTCTGATTGCATTCCCAGAAATGCTCCACACTGACAGGCTATTTTCTAAGAACTGGTTTAAAATAGATAATATATGATTCAGCAGTTTGTACTGTGTATTTTGAATTCTCTGATATTTTTAAGATCAATAATAGTGGAGTTATATGTTATCTCATTTAAAAATTAGCATCTCAGAAAATCCTTAAATTGCAAGCATCTTCTGTAGAAGTCCACCAAGATGTTATGACTTAAGAGAATCATCAAAAGATATGAATGTCTTAATTAAAGATGTAAGTTCTATTATGATCACAAAATTCTACTTTTCTTCATCTTTTTTTAAAATACTGGTTTTTAATTAAATCATTTGAAGTATATTTTATTATAGAATTTAATTCTTGCACTAAAGAATGGAGTAATTTGCCTAAATTTTATAATCATTAAAAGGTAAATTACCAATTCTATGTAATATGTTTTTCACATAGAAATATGGCTATATTTTGCAGTGCTGTTTTACATCTAGAAAAAATGTAGCTGAAATTTAGAATTAATAAGAATTTTTAAATGACTTGCTTCTCAGTTATGTTAATTTAATTTTAAATAATATATATGTTCATTTATTAGATGATGCCAAATTTAGGTTAATTCCACATCTTCCTAATTAGAATAACCCTCAAATGTTGTTATATGTATTCTTATGGATCTAGATAAAATTCTGTTCTTTCATTTTTAAATTTAGTTCTATAAATATATAAAATATGTCATATATAAAGCATTTTTCAAAACATTATTTTTATTCCCACATTTTATGACACTATTTTATTCAAAGTCTTCACACATAACTTTGACATTGTACCTTTATTGATACTAGAGGCACTTTTGGACTCATATAAGAAATTTTCAAAACTTGCCTTTATTTCTGACTGACTAAATTTTCAGATACAGCACATTTTGAATATCATTTGAAATTTTTTACAAGCCCAATTGCTCATTCACATAACTTTAGAATAGTTTGTTTTTTGGTTTTGTTTTTAACATTTTACTTGCAGGTATATATAGAGACCTCCATAATGTATCAATGTGTATCATTAGAAAGGATTTTTAAAAGAATTTTTTTATGATAAAATTGCTTGTAAGTCTGAGGTCACGCCTTCCTAAATTACTAGCTCTATGCTAAATTTTTTTTTCTCTCTCTCTTTCTCCCTGTCTCTTTCACTTAATTCACCACATGAGCTCAATATACATTCAGAATAAAATCAATTAATGCCATTGCAGGCTAATCACTTCTAAACAATAAAGAAATAGAAAGGATGCTTCTACAATGAGATGCTAAGGACTTAAGCACAGAAATTTCCTCTTCCTTGGAGATGGGATTTTGGAAACAAGAACTTCCCAGTCATGTACTCTTCACTTACTATTTACTTGTATTGCAATTTATTTCTTCTTCAAAAATACTTGTAATTGGGCATCGGCATCAACCATAGTTTAGTATATTAAGCATTATTTACCACTTTTCTGTCTTAAATTTTAAACTAAGAAATTTTTAGCTTCTTACCTTTATTTAGAATTTATTTTTATGTGCTTTGAAAAGAAGCAAAGCATCATTTTCTTTATCATTAATTTTTAGTTATAACTTATGGGAGCTATTCAGCAATTTTCACTGCTGCCCGTCAAGATGTCAACATTTACTTCAGAAGAGGGCCTCTCTCAGCCTGTAAACACTCAAATGTTTATCTTTCTCAGTTCTTATCTGTAATTTTTAAATATTAATTATAGAACTTTGACTTTCTTCTAATATTTCAATGATTGCTGTTTCCTAAAGCAGAATGACCATCTTACCTTTTGTTTGCAATTAAAATATAAAAATGACCTAATAAAGGTGTCATTAAAAACAAGAAAGCTTTTATAATGCTCTAGGTAATGAAATATGACTTTACTTTTCTATGTATGTAGAGCTATCTAAAAGAATTCAGCAAGCAAAATATACAGATTAGTAGTCTTCTAAAAAATATTTTAAAAACTTAGTACATTACTTAAGACTTCATGTAGGAATAAGTGATACAGTAATAGCAGCAACCAAAAAAAAAATAACTGCTTCATAAAGAAATGCTCTTGGCTGTGCATATGGTGGCACACACCTGTAATCTCAACCCTTTGGGAGGCCCAGGCAGAGATTGCTTGAGCCCAGGAGTTTAAGACTAGCCATGGCAATGTGGTTAAACCCTGTCTCTATTGAAAATAAAATTTAAAAATATATATCTGGGTGTTGTGGCACGCTTCTATAGTCTCATCTACTCTGGAGGCTGGGGTGAGAAGATTGAGTAGCCCAGGAGGTGGAGGTGGCAGTGAGCCAAGATCACGCCACTGCACTCCAGCCTGGGTGACAAACTGAGACCTTGCCACACATTAAAAAAAAAAAAAAAAAAAAGCAAAGATCTTCTTTCCATATATCAATTTTCTGTCATTGTCAATAAGTCATAAGCAAGGGTAGTCTACATAAAAGATACCACAAAAGTGAATATAATTTATTCTACTCTTATTTCTTGATCATAATTAGCTGTGAGAAATCAGAATTATTATAATTTAAAAATGCAATTCCTGATACCATTTTATGACCACATTTATTAATACAGAAAAATATAGATATCTGTTTGAAGGCACAAGATTGAGCTTTTGAGTGTGTAGGCTCAGTCATAGCTTCAGAATTTAAAGCAGACATACTTGCCTATTATATGAATTTTCATATTCTTTACAGATTTCAATAGTAAAATGATTGTTTTCAGGGACTTTGTTCATGTGTTTGTTTGTTAGAGATGAGTTCTTTCTATGTTGTCCTGGCTGGCTCTGAACTCCTGGGCTCAAGTGATCCTCCTGCCTCAGCCTTCTGAGTAGCCGAGGCTACACGTATGTGCCACTATGCCCTTCCTCAGAGTGATTCTTAAATGTTTGCACTTATGAAGATTTTAACTACTCAAATATATTAATATACCTTGTTAGTGTTTATATTCAGGGAGTGTGTGCCATATTAAAATCCCTACTTCTTGGCTGGATGTGGTGGCTCATGCCTATAATCTCGGACTTTGGTATGGTGGAGTGGAAGTATTGTTTGAGTTCAGGACTTTGAAACCAGCCAGAGCAACATAGTGAGATCCCATCTCTACAAAAAACAAAAAATTTCTGGGCATATTGGTGCACACCTGTAGTCCCCAGCTACTTGGGAAGCTGAGGTTGGAGGATCACTTGAGCCCTGGAATTCCAGGCTGTAGTACAGTGAGCCATGATCACACTACTGCACTCCAGCCTGGGTGACAGAGTAACACACTGTCTCAAAAAAGAAAAAATTATACTTCTCTTGGTTACCAGCACAGTAACTTTGAATAATAAAATAAACTATAATAAGTTATAATCTTTTTTTTTCGTATTTTTTTTTAATTTTTATTTTTTTTTAATTTTTATTGTATTTTATGTTTTGGGGTACATGTGAAGAACATGCAAGATTGAAAAAGGAAAACTTTATCCATTATTTATAGGGTGAATCAAATGAATCTTTATAGAATATTTGTGTTTCAAATATACATCTTTAAAATTTGCTGAATATTTTAATGTACTGAGAATTTTTATAATGTAAAAATCTCTCTAATGTATCTAATTTACATGGTTTAATGTATATATTTTTGTGACTAAAGTATATACTCTTTTAATTCAAGTAATTGCCTAGAGTTTATGAGAAAACTTCTATGAGAAAAGCACAAAACATATGAAATATAAGATCAGCTTTGATAGCCATTTCATGCAGTCACATGACATCTGGAAGTCCATCTCTTCAGGTTCAGATTCACTTTTCTTAAGATAGTCTATCCCATAAAATGCTTATGATTCATTATTAAAATAACCTTAATGGAGTGATATATATGTGCTGTTCTGTCATCAGTTATAATTTTATACCTGGCCCAAATACCAGAATTCATATCTGCATGGGGCATCTTGTTGTTGAATGTATTATTGATAAACAAATCAAAGTTAAAGTACTTGATAAAAGCAAACTTAAAGTGTTTTATGTACTATCATCAGGACAACATAGTCCAATGAATTGTTCTTCTCCATTCCTAGAATTTATCTGCTTAAAAACGGAGACTTTTTTTGGAATATTACCACTCTGTCCTGACGTAGAGCAGAAAAATATGACATATTTTTGTTCTTTAGGTCTGGTTTTCACTCATCACTTAAAAAAAGTATCTATACATAACATCTATCCTACTTCATGGTACTTTAACAACAGCATGAAAATAGTTTTTCACATTTGTGTTTTAAATAATAGCATAATGGAAATATTTTTTCACTCTTTATGTTTTAAATTACCAGCTCCCTAATGACCTGGAGGAAACCTCTTTAGAATGAGATATGGATAAAGGAAAAGCAGAGCTTAGAATCTGAAGAGTTGAACCTCAGAGTTAGCTATTAACACAATGACTACATAATTATAAATTTAAAAAATTACAAAGATTCTGAGACTGTTTTGAATGGCTTTCCTCACATATAAAATAATAAGGTAGATTAAATTGTCACTAAAATGTCACCATTTAACTACCCTGGAATAATAAAATTAATAGAGGTCTGTATAGAACTTGGCAGTTAATAAAGCTTTTTCACATATATTACATTATTTAACAGTGTTTCTAGGTCTAATTTGTCTTTTAAATTGCAATAAATATGCTAATTCTAAAGAGGAATATTTTCCATAAATAGAAAGTTATTTGGGCAAGTAACCTAACCTCGGTTTCTTCATCTTTAGAACAGATGATAATAGATGTTTCACAGTGCCGTATAAACAGACGTTCTATCCACAGTTTCTTTAAAAGGATAAACCTCAACTCTAATTAGCTACTTAGCTCTTAACCAAGTAATTGCTATTGCATGTAATTGCATTTTCTCTGTAGAATGAAATATATATGTTTATCAAGTTTAAGGCTATGGATCTCTGACTTGAATAAAGTAGCAAGTATATAATAAAATATGTTAAGTAATAAAGATCAAGCTAATACAATTGTACCATTTTATTTGTGGTAAATAATTATCTTGTTAACTAGTATGCACCATTTAAATTTTCCTTCAGTGAAACAGTGAACAACTCGTTCTTACTGTTGTGTGTCTGCTGTCTGCTGCCACCCTTTCACTGCCAGCCCCTCTGAAACTGTGTTAACCCAGCCTCCTGGTCCAAGGCTACATGGCTCACATTCAGTGATTGATGGACATGGGGCTACAAAGGATGAATTATTTCTTCTGAACTCAACACCATGGTGGAGGACCATTCTTCTTCCAAATCTTTCCTGTGGGTTCAACTTGAGCTATGGCTAACCAACCCTTTCCTTCCCTTCTACTTTACAGATGTTGATGCCAGACATTTCTAATAAACATTCTGCATGAAAAATTCTTTCTCAAAATCTGCTTCTTGGAGAATTAAAACTGCAAAAAATACTTATGAGACATACCTATCTTCCATAAAATAGTATAATGATACTTAAATAAGTCTAGATTACCTAAATGAAAAGGATTTAACTCACTGATGATAATACACTATGTAAGTGGGTGAGCATATGTGTGCACATGTGATACAGTAGAAACAAGTATATAGGTTTGTGACTCACAAAATTAATTATAAGCTAAATCTTAAATTTCTCCCTTCTTTTTTTACTAACCAAAGTATAATTTTATTTAGAGCAACATTATTTCCTGTTTGTTGAAAAATATTCATTTGCCCAGCCTCTCTAGTGCTAAATAATAACATATAATATATTTCAGGTCTGTTAAATAGAAATAGCATCCTACTGGAAGTCCTGAGAGGGTTTCTCTTTGTAATTAGTGGAAAAATGAGATTGCCACTTTTCTTTCTTTCTTTCTGCTTTGAGGACAGATGTGCTGCCTGGAGGTGAAGCATCATTCAATAGACAATGAGGAGAAGGAAAGGAGGACAAGGCTAAAGATCAGAAACGCTAGCCCTGACATTCTTGAGATAACCAAACCAGCTTCAACAGTCATCAATTTTTTGACTTTCTGGTATACATGGAAAATAAATACCTTTGCTTAAAACAAAGGGACCTCATGTTAACTTTCAGTTCAGGACTAGCTTTCTTTATTCCTTTAAAGAAGACATGAAAACTGTATTTTGTCATGAAACTTTTTAAAATTCTAAATCCCCTTGGCTCTACTTTTAAGATATTAAGAACATACTAGAACATCAACTTTTATATAAAGGATGAGGAGAAAGAGAGAAAATCCAGTTGTTCGTGTTCTGGTAGATTATCGAGAATTAAATGGGAGAGTAAGGAGGAGCAAGGGTATCAAAGTCAGAGTTCTCATCCCCCCTCATTCTCCCACCTGGTCCACAGCTCAGGTTGGGTGCCATAGAGGCCCCCAAATTTATCTAGGGAGCAAAGCGTCAGAAAGCTGCAGGTCCTTAGGCAATATTCCCCCTTCAGTTCTGCCATATCAAATTGCCCTATTAGTATGTACATGAACATGGCAGAGAAAAGTGGATAAACAGATGAGCCTAAGACTGTTGTCTTGGTTCTTCAGAACTTGTTCCATTTTGGAAAGCATGGCATTAAACAACTGCCCTGTAATCCCTGTTAATCCTATTGAAAGGGAGGCCAGGATACTCCTGGGGAAGAAAAAGCAGGCAATCTGGTCTAATCTTCTGATAAAAATACCAATAACAAACCTCCTGGAAAATAAACCAGTACTTCCGAGGAAGAGAATTTTACCTACGGAATTCTGTTAACAGGATATTCCTGGTTTCTGGTTGCTTATGGTAAACAAATATAGAATCTATGGATTCATGAAGCATGACTCCAAATGTGTCATGTGAGCTATCCAACTATGTAAGTAGAAATGAGGATATTAAATAACTGAGTTGTTCCCTGTTTGTGAGGCAGCCTTGTGCACTTTATTAAAGATCTCATGTATTTTTCTTGGTCATAGAGCATGACTGATGTGTGGAGGAAGCACCTGGAACCTGGGATCTGGTGTATTCAGACATTTCCCTTCTTCATCTCGTCCTGAGATTACTTGCATTTTTGATATTGTTTAGGAAAGTTAGACACTGGGTAATACATCTGAGGTGTGTGTCAGTTGGATTTGACAATATGATCCTTTGTGTTACCCCACATATAAAGAATTCTAAATTCCTCCTGTGCTCTACAAAGAAGATGCAAAGGTGCTAAGAGGGCCAGGGGACTACCAAAGACCTTACAATAAAAAAAAAAGTCACAGTATTCAGAAAATATATGTTTGGTCCAATCTAGGTGAACTTAGTGTGATCTAATCATTTCCGTAGAATAAAAGCTCCATAAGAATGGAGATTCATTATTCTGTATTGTCACTCTATTTCTAATACATTTACTGAGTACATAGTAGGTTCTCAGTAAATAAAAATATGTATAAAGAATATTTACCAATAATAAATATAGATAATTAAATGTATAAATAAATAATTGTATATATCATAATTCAAATAGTCTTTTCAGGTTGTTCATCCTCTGCTTGAATGTCTCAGGGATGTGCTCATATGTGTCCCAGGTATGGCGCTCTCATGTTCCTCCCTAGAGGGTATCAATGCATGTGGAATAGGAGTTTATGTGACCATGTGATAAAAGAGAGATTAAGAAGGTCGTTGAATTAACACTGAAATTCTCTGAACCTCCTGAGATCTCTGCTGTGGTTAGAGTAAGAGAGATCTCAAATATCAATATGCTAGCATCTAAAGAAATTTAAAACGTAGTTCTTTATAAGTATTTCTAGCATGGATAATCATTGTCATGCTAAAGATGTGAAGAAATTGTGCCTCAGGACTCAATCCTGATAAGTGGCTTCTCTTTTCTAGGATTTACCTTTCTACTTCTTCCTGCCTAACACACTATGGAATTAGGACTTGAATTCAGAAGGCTGCAAAAGAACATGTTTTGAGGGCAAAACAAAATCAAAGATTTAATATTTGCAAAATATTGTCTGTCTTATCCAGAGTCACAAAGTCCCTCCTGCCTACCTTGATTTGCTTTCTCCTCTCCTACGTATTTCTGCTGCCTCCCTTTACACAGCAGCAGAAAAAGGTAGGCGACTCCCGTTTGGAGATCCAAAGATCTCAAAGAGAAAGGCATGGTAATGGATGCAGCCTGGAAAAAGAAAGGTAATTGTTGAAGACATGGAGAAAATGTTTGAGGCAGAGAAAAGCAATGAGAATATATTATTCTCTAGTCAAAGAAATAGCCCAGCAGGTACACTGCTCAGTGAGTCTCCCATTTCAGGTAAATGGGTTATCTAGACAAAGGACACCATTGAACTGTACCTCCCAGATCTCCTCCCAGATCTTTGACCACTGACAGATATTTGAGTCATCCCCATGGGGAACAACAGAAAGACAAGAGAGCAAGTTATGAAGAATATAGAGTGATCAGAATTGATTAGGAGTTCCAGATGAAATTTAATTATTCAAAAGGAGAAGAAAACGGGTTACTTCGTAGAAATGTAATGTAGAAAGGCAATGAATTCAATGAAATAAGTAAGGTCACCAACGCCTTGGAAAGAAATAGAGAAAATTAGGAAGGGGAAAATTATTGTGTTTATATTCTTATGAGAACAAAAAGGAAATAAAAAAACACAGTGGGAGTTTATTGAGTATCTAAGAGTATTTTTGCATACAGTTTTGAAAAGAGACAAAATACATGCACTTAGACGGGGTCATACAGGGACTAGTTAGACCCATCCTGGGAAGTGCCCAGGCAAAGTTTGACAGGATTTTTGATGCAGAAAGATGAAGCTCTGAAGATAAAAAATAATTCATCTTTATCAGCCCTCCCACTGAGAAGGATGCTTTTGTAAGAGACAGATGACACAACTGCTGAGAAAATCTTTGCTGGCCACCTAAATGTATGTCTGGGAAATCAAAGATCAGCACAATTTAGGAAAATTAACAGCATGAAATAGAAGGCTTAATCAGAACAAATGACAAGGAAGAGAACAGATAATTTAGGGAACAAAAGAAAAAAAAATCTGATGGATGTCCTCAGAAGGATTATAGAGGATGCTGCATCCGAAAACAAAATCAAGCTTCTATAAAAAGGAGCAATCAGAAAACAACAAAAAGTTTGAGAACTCTTCAAAATAGATCAAAAAGGATTTTTAATCAACAAAAGGGCTGGATATTAGATTTAAATAATGAGAGACCAAATGAATAGCCCAAAGGTGAGTCAAAAAGATGCTACAGAATTTTTAGGAAATAAAAGGACTTGCCATGTCTTCCTACAAACAGTTATCAGTGGAAATTGATAAAAAAAAATAAGAGAGAGGAAAATCAAATAAATAAGAAGCTCTCCTTGACTTGAATAAAAGGATGCTTCTTCAGACTGAAAGGAACTCTTTGGATTGAGGGAAATAACTAAGAAAAGACCAGCACTCATACAGACCCTGAAAAAGTATTGCAACCCTTAAAATAAAATCTTCTACAACTTATCTATAAAGAAGTTAAAAAAACAGGTGGACTTCAGACATCTTATCTTTAACAGTAGATACAAGAAGAAAACGAAGTATGTTTTCAAAATCTCAAAAGAAAGATAAAAGAAGACCCCAGAGTTCATTATTCCAGCAAATTCTCCTTTAAATATAAGGGAAAAATAAATACATTTTTAGATGTTTGAGGATGCTGATACTGTGCTATGTTCAGGCCTTCTCTGAAAGATTTGCTCAAGTCAGTACTACAAAATATAAACAAAATAAGTTCAAGAACTGGAAAGACATGATAGATAAGAAGCAATCATTAGAAAAGAGATAGCGGTTATTAAAGGAAATTACAGTTATGTCCATAGAGTTTTAAATTTAGGAGGGCACACATTTCCTGAACAAAAGAGTTAATATTAGCTGTGAAGGGTGATATATTTTATCTGTGAGGATCTGAAGCAGCTTGGATAGCTCTGGACATGAAATGTAGGTGGGTGGATTTTAATAGGTGCTACAGGTCTCTCGATGGAAGATGAGTTTTAAGCAAAGCATAGAGATAGGAAAGAAAAAGTGGTTTTAGGGAATGGCAGATGGATCAGTCACACTTCAATCACTGTTGGAAAACAGTGAATGATCAGAATGAAAATATTGATAGTAATACAGTGATCTTGATAATGAAAGTAAAGTGAACAAAATAAGATGTTGGTTATTAACATTTAATACCTTTTTTGTTAAAGCAAAACAAGGTAAAATCAAAATTAAAAGCAATCTCAAAGTTTTACCAGCTGTTCTTCTTTTATATTTTTTCTGCATCTTAACTAATGCTTTTTTCTGTGAGAATACAACTACGATTTCACTAATAAATATTCTGCTTCTGTATTCCATGTATTTGTTCTTACATGTAATTCTTTATTTTGTCTTTGTGGTGCTCTCATTATAGTCCATAAACTAATCATAAGAGTGAGCTAGTGAAGGATAAAACTTCCTTTACCTATGTGTCATAAGTCAAATATTGTTAAAGCTTATTGTGGACGTTCCAATAAAGATTACTGTATGTTGTCTCCAAACATTAATGAAAAGATAAAGGAATAGATGTGAATTTAAAAGAGATAGTTTAAACAATGCACTTTAGCGGGCATTTGCTACTCCAAATCTGATTTTATCTATATGAAGCATATGTGTATAGCGTATTCTTAACATATTAACATAATCATAACATACTAAATTGAGTAGATTTTTGTTTCCTTATACTATTATCTAAAAAAATTCACCAGTGAAATCTTCCTAAAGATGTCTTTAGTAATGTATGCAAGCTAGTCATTATGCAATAATGAATTTACTTAAATTACATTGGTAATAGCAATCTTCATTCTTTTTTTATTTTTTATTTTTTAATTTTTTAACGAACAATCAGGGGAAAGTGCAAATGCAGTCCCCCACTACCACAAATTATGCAGTCGAGTTTCCCGCATTTGGGGAGGTCACAGGGGTCAGCACATCTGGAGTGCAATGGATAAGCCTCGCCCTGGGAAAACCACTTTCGTGATCATGTTATCTCTCCTGCAATCTTTCTTCTTAAATCTGTGTGTGTCCACAAATGGATACCAAGAATAGCTATCAAAGACTACACAATTATCACTATGAGTGGCACTACAAAGAAAACTACAAAAAATAGTTTGCAGTTTTTAAATCTACAATAGAAAGGACAAAATTTTTAAATAAAATGTCTTGCCAAATTTCAGTTTTCATTTAACAAAAAAATTAAAAAGAGAAGGAGGGAGGAAAAGAGAGAGGGAAGGAGGAAGGAAAAGAAACGGAGGAAGAATGAAAAAAAGAGATACAAAAACATTTTTTGTTTTTTAATCTATTTTGCCATTGATGTCAAATATTTCTTCAAATTATAGATTTTTCTTACCTTTAAGTGACAAAAAGCCAAAACAAGATATAAAAGTTATGTTTCATAAAGGAAAGTTTATTTCTTTTATTTCTTTGAGCTTAGTTTCAGGGTCAGCTTGGGACCTCTGAGAAGTTGAAACCGAGTTTGGATTTGTCATGCAAATCCCATGTATGGAGGGAAATGCCTGTAAAGGATAAAGAAAAGAGAGAGTAAAGGAAGGTGTAGATAGCCTTTAGATAGATGTGTGCATAATACCTAACACTAGACACCAGGAGAGAGAGAGGAAAAAAAGGCAGTTGAATAGAAAGAACTTCATATTGCAATGCAGTTCTGAGAAAGTCTTGGTGAGGTTTTGAGCAAAGGCTGCCCTATAGAGGAGTCCTAGGTACAGGCAGAAATGAGCCAGCTCTACTACTGCTGCTTTGCACAGCCAATGGCCAAGAGCTACCCAGTGGAAGTGTGACCTCAGCAGTGTGGTCTTGAGTGCTCCGCAGAAGGTGAAGATGTAGCCAATGGAGGCTGTCAGCCAGCCAAGCTCCTTACGGCAGGCTCTCTTGAAGGGAGTTCTGAGCAGTGCAACTTCAAAGCTTCACATCTTCTTTTAGCAATTCTTCCATTTTCTCTTATTTTTCTCTCTTTTATGTTGGGCAGCACCAGTGAATAAGAAATATTGTTTTCCTGTTTCTATCTTTCTGAGTGTTTATAACACCCACCCTCTTTGGTCCAGTGTTGATTTATTTTGTGACATAATAGGCCCCCCAGGCAAAAAGAGGTATTTCATGGACATAATACTTTGGACTTCTTGCTCATTTAACTCTGACAATTTGGTGGCTAGTTTAGGCTATTTGAGAAATGTGACTGATTAACAGTTTAAACCTTTGCTTCTTATGCCTTGGCAGAATCCTAATGTGTATATTTGTTACCACACACCTGTGGGAAGCAAATAGAGACTAACTGTAGTTGAAATTCCCTTAGCCTTTATAATTACAGAGAATCTCATCTACAAAGTTGACATCATTTTACCTTCATTAAGTTAAAATTCTCTTAGTTACCACATGATATAGTATGACCAAAGATTGTAGTGAGCTATATAGCTGACAAGGCCGACTTTATGAAGAACTATAAAAGAATGTTGATTTGATGAATAGCTGCAGGTTGTTGTGGAGACTTCAATTTTATGTAAAAGGAAAAATGCATTAAAAAAGAATTTATTACATGAGAGTTCTTGACCAAGGACAATGAAAAATCTTGCTAGACCTTAATAGAGAAGTCTATGAAGGTTAAATTACCCATTTAAATAATTTGGGGTAATTTGATTTTCAACCATGGGAAAAGGATAAAATACAATTTCTTAGCTGTCAAAGAGGTTAGCACTGAGATTTGGGTAAAACTCCACAAAAATGTTGAAACAAAAAAATAATATGCATGTCTCTGGAGTTTTACAATTGTTAGACATAGCAGATGCGAGTAGGAATATGATTATTGCTGGACAGACGATTCAGAGGTGCATGCTATGCGTATTCAAAAGGACAGAGTCACAGAGGAAATCACTAGCATCTAGTTGGCAAATGGTGTAAATTTTTCAAGAAAAGCATGTTCATACATAAAATATGTATGTCTTCATAAGTACAATATCCACAGAGGCATTGCCCATAATTCAGAGACCATGTTGGCACACTAACATGGCCTCTGCCATGAAATGGTGGTATATTTTATACTACCACTAGAATCAGTAGTAGGTGTACAAAAAATAAAGCACAAGAAAGTAATCAAATAAATGTTTGAATTGATTGTTTTGTTGAAAGATGTACGCCATAATTGTATGTAGTTTCATAGATCTCTATGTAGATTTTTCTGTCTTATTTTTTATTTCTTTATCATTACAAGAGACTAAATATGTCATTTTGATCTGTGCAAGGGCACATAAAGTATTTATTTGGTCTTTTTTTACTATAAGTAAACTGGCTTAGGCAGAAAAGATAAATATACTTCAGGAATCCACAGGGGATTATATTCAAGTGAACCTGAGGGCAGAGATGTAGTCAGACTTTAGGAGTGAACTGGAATCAGGAATCTGAATGCCAGCATAACCCAGTCTTGCCTGTTCTCCTTTCTATGATGTGGCTTCTTTCTTCTCTTGGTACACATGCAGCTTTCTTGATTATTTGCCAACATGGCAGAATGAAGCCGTCCAGAGTTCTCAGGTTTTCATCTTCTCCATTCAAGAGACCAGCAATATTAAAAGTAAACATTAAAATTAGATTGTTTTGGTCTCAGTTCCAAATTCTTGGTGGAGGAAGAATATACGGGACTTAAGTCAGCTATATGGCCCTAGACGATCAACTGTAGCCAGGAGGAGCAGAGCTTTGCTGCATTTTCACAGTTGTTCCTGCTGTAAAAATGTGATAGAAGATGTTAAGGAAAAGCATAACTTCCCAAAAGTTAGGAGCTTGGATATACGTAAAAACCATAAATGTCTACTATATTATACTAGAAAATACATTAACCTTTTATTAGGAGATATCTGACTAGTTTTGTTTCTGACATTAACTAATTCAGTGATGTTGTCTAAACCACCTAGACCCTCTGAGACTCAGTTTTCTCATCACAAAGAAAGAAAAAAAAAGGCTTCCTATATTTCCAAAGCCCATAAAAGCCTTAAATCTCATAAATTTACTTACCCTTTTTCTAGTTCAGCCAAAGGAAGTTATTGGAGTACTCACCAATGGAGATTCAAGAAATGAATGTATTACAATAAAAATGTCAAGACTTGGAAAGATATAAGTTCCATAAGTACCCATAGGTGGTCATCAACTAGGAAGTGTTCCCTACCTCTCACGAAAATGTTCAGAACTGAGATGATTCAAATCTCACCCCTCCTTCTTCCACTGAAATACTGATAAAGTGTTCCATTAGCATCTTATCTGCACCTGTCAGTATTAATACACAGATTTGGAGCTAAGAAATTTACACTCATTCTCACAAATAAAAACGTTATGCTTTCAAGATTTCAATATTTTTTAATGGCCCTGATTGGCTTTATTTTTAGCTTCAAGGTTTACATTTTTTAAATTTTTATTTTAAGTTCTGAGTACATGTGCAGGTTTATTATATAGGTAAACTTGTGTCACAGGGTTTTGTTGTACATATTATTTAATCACCCATGTATTAAACCTAGTATCCATTAGTTATTTTTTTCTGATCCTCTCCTTCCTCCCAACATGCACCTTTTTGTAGGCCTTAGTATCTATTGTATCCCTTTTTGTGTCCATGTGTTCTCATCATTTAACTCCTACTTACAAGGTGAAACATGCAGAATTTGGTTTTCTGTTCCCATGTTAGTTTTCTAAGGATAATGGCCTCCAGTTCTATCCATGTTCCTTCAAAGAATATGATTTCATTATTTTTTATGGCTGCATAGTATTCCATGGTGTATATATACTACATTTTCTTTATCCAGTCTCCCATTGATGGGCATTTGGGTTGATTCCATATCTTTGCTATTGTGAATAGTGCTGCAATAAACATGGGCATGCATGTGTCTTTATGATGGAACAGTTTATGTTCCTTTGGGTATATAGCCAGTAATGGGATTGCTGGGTTGAATTGTATTTCTGTTTTTAGGTCTTTGAGGAATTGCCACACTGTTTGATACAAAGGTTGAACTAATTTACACTGGCACCAACAGTGAATAAACATTCCTTTTTCTCTGATACATTTCCAGCACCTGTTATTTTTTTACTTTTAATAGTAGACATTCTGGCTGGTGTGAGATGGTGTCTCATTGTGTTCTTGATTTACATTTCTCTAAGGATCAGCGATGTTGAGCTTTTTTCACATGCCTGTTGATCACACATGTCTTCTTTTGAAGTGCATCTGTTGCCCACTTTTTAATGGGGTTTTTTCTTGTAAACTTATTTAAGTTCCTTATAAGTGCTGGATATTAGACCTTTGTCAGATATATATTTTGCAAAATATTTCTCCCATTCTGAAAGTTGTGTGTTTACTCTGTTGATAGCTCCTTTTGCTGTGCAGAGCTGTTTCATTTAATTAGATCCCACTTGTCAAGTTTTGATTTTGTTGCACTTGCTTTTGGCTTCTGTCATGAAATCTTTGCCCATTCCTATGTCCCAAATGGTATTGCCTAGGTTGTCTCCCAGGATTTTATGGTTTGGGATTTCACATTTACATCTTTAATCTGTCTTGTGTTAATTTTTGTATATTGTATAATGAAGGGGTCCATTTTCTATCTTCTGCATATAGCTAGCCAGTTATCTCAGTACCATTTATTTAATAGGGAATCCTTTTCCCACTGCTTGTTTTTGTCAACTTTGTCAAAGATTAGATAGTTTTGGATGTGCAGCCTTATTTCTGAGCTCTCTATTCTGTTTCATTGGTCTATATGTCTGTTTTTATACCAGTATCATGCTGTTTTGGTTACTGTAGCCCTGTAGTATAGTTTTCTAAAAATATATGTATCTAACATTTGTAGTTTCCAAACCCATGACTCTCCAAGTCTTATATAGGCCAAAAGCCATTTGTGAAAATCACAAGTCAACTACCATCATTCATGTCTACTAATCACTGTTTTCAAGATTGTATAATCTATTCCCTCATTTTGAAAGCTGGGAATTTCATTGCTTATCATTACATTGTCTTAATTTACAGAATTAACTTAGAGATAAATGATGTTATTTTAATAAAAAGCAAGGAAAACCTGAGCAATTTTTTCCATGTAGAAATAGAAAATGGAATAAAGCTAACATAACCTTGAGCCCCATCCCCTTTCCCATATAAGATGCAATCTGGATGCCATCATTGATCTTTTTCATTATTTCTCATATGCCACTCCTGCACAATGTAGATGAACCTAACTAAATATTATTGATGTGTGATATCATCTCAGGACACAAGTTACATGCTCAGCTGTTAATTCTTCAATACGCACTCAGATCGTTCACTGAACTCAGAAGAATTTAAAGTAGTTCCTTCTGAGTGACCTCTATCTTTAGGTTTGTTTAAAGTCAAACATTTTCCCTTCAGTTCCAAACCATTTGATTTGTTTTCATTCACTTTCTTTATTCTTTTAATGAGTATCAATTCTGCTTCAGGAACTGTGTCATATACTTCTCCACATGTTTTCGTTTGTTTTTTTTACAATACCAGTTATGAGGTGTATTATTTTACAGAATATCTAACTGACCTATTACGATTATCCTCCATTTCAATTCTATAACAGCATCCGTCAGCTCAAAGTTTGGGTCGTTGCACATTTGTGCCCTTTTGGTTTCTGGTCACAGTTCTGAATAGTTAATTTATCCATTAGTTTTCTAAAATGCCAACAAATATGTGTGTGTTCGATTTAATAGCCACTATATCCTAGATGTTTGCCATCCTACTTATTTGATAACTTTAAAATGCTTAAGGCTTCACATTTAGTTTTTAGTATTGAGAACTTGATAGCTGGCCTTCAAAATCCCTCTCTGAAGTAATCACTTGAATTAAATTATTTAGCTTGTGTTGAGAATCTACTTGTGCTTCTGAATGCAAATGGTATGAAAACATGAGTTCAAAGCATTGTATTTTTCAATAGTCCATGTTAAGGCTTGTATTCCTTTGCTAGGGCCGCCATAAAAACATACCAGAGAGTGGGTATTTTAAACAGCAGAAATTTGCTTTGCTTTTCCATAATTTGGGAAGCTAGACTTCTAAGATCAAGGTGTTGGCAGGGTTGATTTCTTCTAAGGCCCTCTCTTCTTGGCATGTATATGGATGTCTTCTTCTATTGTCTTCCATTGGTCTTCCCTTTATGTATGTCTGTGTCCTTATCTTTTTTAATAAGGACACCAATCATATTGGAATAGAGTTCACCCATATGACCTCATTTTACCTTAAGATTATCTTTAAAAGCTCTATATACATTCTGAGATACTGTAACTTTAATATATGAATTTGGGGGGGGAATCATCATAACAGGGCTTATCAAATTTGAAAATGTCTTTATATTTGGGAATAAGAATCAAGTTTAATTGCAGAAATAAATATTTTTACCATTACATAATTTTATTTTATTTTTTTGTGATGTATAGTATATGTGTGTATGTGTGTGTGTGTATGTAAATTCCTTATAGAATTGCCAGTTTACTCAAATATATAAGACTTGATATAATAAGTAAAAACTGAGTTTTTGGAATTCATTTTAATTTTACATAATTGTTCAAATCTGAAAAACTTTGGCAGGGCTCAGCCTTTATTACTATTAGTCATAATAATTACATAATTTTCTTGTCATTTAATATTTCTTATATTTTTGAACTTGACTGTCATAATTTCAATGTCAGTTTCCATACAAACTGTTTAGACAAAGTTTGGGCAATGTTGACCTTATTAGCAAGAGTTTCTATTGATGATTCTCCAATTTCGTGAAATTATCATAAAGGGCAGTCACTTAACAAAGGAGATAATGGGGGGCATCTGGTAAAATATGTTTTTGAAACAACCCAATATCAAATTATTTCTGAGTATGTTTAACTGGAGCATGAATCAGAAGCATTGACTCTCCATAAACAACAACTCTTATATACTTGAGTTTGAAGAATATAGATAATTTTCAATTATAATATTGGATTTGGGGGAAGTATATTGCAAAGAAGGCCTCAAAACAATAAGAATAAGACATTTAGCAGTCACCTGTTTTATGAGCAAACTGATCAAAATGTTAACATCATTTCAAAAAGAGCATGCTGATATAACCAGTTAAATTTACCACTAGCAGTGATTTTTAAGGTACATAAAATTTATTGTACACTATGGGATTATCTAGTATGGCACTGTTCATTGATCTTCTTTGTTGGGTCATCATTATATTTGGACCACTTTGACATTAACAGATTAATTTCTCCAAATATATAGTAGCAGAATTATTTCTTTATCTTGCTTCATAGTTAATCACTTTTATGAAACTCCAAAGAAATTTTCATTTATGGCCAAGAAGAGAACAAAACAGGGAGTTGGCTCTACCACTTAACATATTATAATATTTCCCAATAGGCTGCTCATCTACTTTAAAATATAAGTTAAAATATATGTTGTCCTTATCACTAGCTGTCTGGTTCACTGAACTGTGATTTTTTGAGGATAAGGGCTGCATTTTTATATCTAATCATTGTATGAGATTCCTTAACTGATTTTTCTTCGCTTTAAGCCATATTTAAAGCTTAAAGAGTCTGTGTATCAAACATATGAATTCATTTTCATAAATTTGAAATAGTTGAGTAACTAACATGGTTTGGGGGAAACATTTATATAGATGGTTCCAACAGTTCACTTTTTAACTTTACCAGTTACAGTTTTATACTCACAGTAATTTAAAGTATTTATTTAGGGAATGAACAAATATTTTTGAAACTGTGAAGGAATATATTTAACAAAGGAAGTCATATTAGACATTTGTTTGTTAGAAATACCAGTCTTAAATTTCCTTTAGCTAAAAAGGAAACTTTTGGTAAAATTTTTAAAATAAAACAAAATTTTATATATTTATTTGTACTGTAGAAATATAAATTATCTTATAGGCAACCCTTATATATAAAGCCATGTATATATACGTATGTCATATATGTAAAGCTTTACATATATCCCATATAAGATATATGTCCCATATCCTACATTTAAAGCCACCTCCTCTAACCATCTCAGTTAAGTTTGAATAGGCATTTCTTCAAAATCTGTTTAATTTTGAATGTATTTCTAAAACCAAACAACATAAAGGACTGCCTTCTATATTGTCATGTGTTCTGGACATATTTATAGTTCCATCTCATTATTCTAAATGTTGCATTATATTTGGTTGTGTTTCTATTATTTATTTTAATGAAATTCCTATTTATGATGTGCACATGTATAACTTAAATCATGTTTGTTTCAATTCAACTGAAATCTGTACAGGCTTTGCTAAGCTAAAAAAGAATTAATTAAATGGTTCCCGGCATACCCGATGAAGAGCTGAAATTGTCAAATCTGGGAAAGGTGATACTAATCAGCTTTGGTGAGAGTCTCAAAGCAGCAATAAAATTTTTAGAACCCAGTCTTCAGTGAGCAGTTGCCTCAGTGAAAGAGCTGCCAATCTACCTAATAGATGGTTTATTTACATGTCTAAATTGATTATACTTTTTTTACTAATACAAGCAATATTGTAATCACAGATGCAGTGAGCATCTGAGAAGCACAATCTACATAATTTTCAAGGTCCAGTGCAAAATAAGAATGTAGGGCCCTTGTTCAAATATGAAGAATTTAATATGGTGACAATGGAGGATTAAACCAACAGCAGAATCCTTCTAAGTCCAGAGTATTCTCTGACTATGCATTCTACAGGCTCATGAAATTAGCTTGCATCTGAGCTATCTGCCAAAATTGCATAATTTTTATATGAATTTTACAAAAAATGGAAAGGTAAGAATCAGGCTGAAATTTATATAAGTAGGTATGTATTCTCATCTGTCCGTTTTAAACAAAATCATTTTCCAACAAAAGTTTGAAACGGTTATATGTGAAACATTTTTAGTAGCTAAATAAGAGTACACAGTAAAAAGTACATATGGCAAAACTAAAATATTTGTCATAGTATTTTAAATTCAAAGTTTTATTTTGCTTATGTAGGCCAAAATATACTGCTAAGAGTATTTACCTCCTCTGTTGAACTCATATGTCACTATAAATCAATGTTGTCATCTGATAGTAAGTAAAGGAGCAATTTTATCTTTGGTTTAACAGATGAAAGTTTTAATAGTAAATTATTAAAGGCATGTGAATGTTCTATTATTAGTAGACAAACACACCTGAGACACCAAGTTCAGTAATCTAGTTATGTTCAATAATATATCTTTAAAATTTAGCCTATTTGTTTTTGTTTGTTGACAACCAAAGCTGCTCATTTTACTTGAAAGTGATATTTCTACAAATTAAAAACTATATTTATGTTTATCTAGGATATGCTTCTGTTTATTAAAGATTGCTATGGTGCCACAACTCAAGTAACAGCTGGATCCCCCTATTTGATGGAACAACATAAGTGTGGTGGTAGTCAGGGGTGGGGGGAAACTGTTAAATGATAGAGCAATAATTTAGATACTTCTAAAAGAAAATTATTTATAACATAATATTCTTAATTACCCAAACTTGGAGGCAAATATGTATTTTTTAAAGCATTGAAATCTTTCTAAACACACAGTTGTTGTTTTTTTTTTTCACTTGCAATATTACTCTATTTGGATTTTTTTTATCAAGTCTTTGCTTCTTTGTTTTCCTCCCTATGAATTTCCTCCAAAGTTCTTGCTAAAAAGTAACAAAGAGTAGAAAGCACTAGATGAAATACCATTCCCTTAACTAGTAATAATTTTAATCAAGTTCAAGGAAATTATATGTAGCATATCTGAATGTTATAAGCAATTTATGACATTCTCATGTCATTTTTCAAAGCAGCTCCTGAAAGGCAGACATTAATAAAACTTCTGAAAGCTATATTGCCTCTTTGGCTAATACAGTGTTTTATTTTGTTTTAAAATCAGTGTTAGATTTAATTGCTCTCTATGGATATTATGCAAAGAAAGCTAAAAATGAATAACAGCAGTATTACACACAAAGAAAGACTTATGTATGAAAGTGTTGAGGAAACACAAGAGTTCTCTAAGCTGACAAAACTGAAACTGATGCAAATATTTTAATTTATGATCATTCAGTTCAGCTTCTAGCTGAGAAGATCATTCAGTACTAGCTTCTGAATCTTACATGACCAAACATCTTCTATAGACTTAAAAATAAAACATTGTGCATATAATCACTCTTTTTAGACATATAGCTAGTTCATTTGCATCTGATTTATTATTGCTCCTTCCTTCCTCGACCTCCAACCACAATGCACAGTCACCAAAATAGAGTCAGCTCCTCAGTTCATTAAATTACAAATTTCTCTACACAGATTCAGGACATGAATTAAGGCGATATTGAATAGTTCCTGGCATATCAAAGTGTTCATGAATTTCTTTCTTTAAATAAAATACCTTATGCTCTAATACAGAGGTTCAACAAAGATTAGTGACCTGCTTAGAGTTATGCAAACTGTGTCTAGAGGATATGCCTGTGGTTTCCCAGGCCACCGCCCTCTTCAGTTCACCAAGCTGACCCCTAGGATCAAAGCCTATGGTATCTGACATTTATATGAAAACCAATATTGTATATAAGTGGAAATTATATGAGTTTAACATTACTGGGACACTTCCAGGTCATCAATCAAATAAATTGTGTGCTGGAATTTATTGTTCTGTTATGTCAATGTCAATATAGATTCCTGAATTTGCCAATTTGGGT
Source organism: Cacajao melanocephalus (assembly GCA_963573385.1). Taxonomy (NCBI): domain Eukaryota; kingdom Metazoa; phylum Chordata; class Mammalia; order Primates; family Pitheciidae; genus Cacajao; species Cacajao melanocephalus. The sequence continues at coordinate 34,690 of CAUYLG010009295.1, forward strand.
AACTATTTTTTAAATCGTTTGTTGCACATGAAATATTCCTTAAGTCTTTCTCAAAAGTCAACATTTTATGCAATACCAAATAAAGTTCACATTTCAAAATGTTTATTTGATTAGCATAGTCAGTGGTTTTGAGAAGTCCATTACCTTTCAAGATTAGATCTGATTTATCTGATTTGGAAATCCAAATTTAATGGAACATTTTGTGATTCCAGGTGTATATCTACTCTGCTTCTAGCTTTGCAATTGTCTATACTTACCTAAAACTTATTAAATGAGAGGTTTTCAACACCAATTTAGCCATAACTAAATTAATTATGACAATAAGCAGAACATACAGTTGTACTCATTCATGACCTCACTTTGTATGGTTGTAAACTCAAACTTAAAGGGGATATAGATTTGTGGTTAAAGGTATTGGCACTGGAGATCATGACTTGAAATAAAATATTCTAGGGTTTTTATGGTTTTAGGTTTTATGTTTAAATCTTTAATCCATCTGGAGTTAATTTTTGTATAAGGTGTAAGGTAGGGGTCCAGTTTCAGCTTTCTGCATACGGCTAGCCAGTTTTCCCATCACAGTTTATTAAACAGGGAATCCTTTCCCCATTGCTTGTTTTTGTCTGGTCTGTCAAAGATCAGATGGCTATAGATATGTGGCATTACTTTCGAGGCCTCTGTTCTGTTCAGTTGGTCTATAGCTCTGTTTTGGTACCAGTATCATGCTGTTTTGATTACTGTAGCTTTGTAGTATAGTTTGAAGTCAGGTAGTATGATGCCTCCAGTTTTTTTTTTTTTCCTTAGGGTTGTCTTGGCTATGTGGGCTCTTTTTTGGTTTCATATAAAGTTTAAGGTGGTTTTTTTCAGTTATGTGAAGAAGGTCAATGGTAGTTTGATAAGGATAGCACTGAATCTATAAATTACTTTGGGCAGTATGACCATTTTCACGATATTGATTCTTCCTAATCATGAGCATGGGCTGTTTTTCCATCTGTTCGTGTCCTCTCTTATTTCCTTGAGCAGTGGTTTGTAGTTCTTGAGGAAGTCCTTCACATCCCTTGTTAGCTGTATTCTTAGGTATTTTATTCTCTTTGTAGCAATTGTGACTGGGAGTTCACTCATGATTTGGCTCTCTGTTTGTCTGTTGTTGGTGTTTAGGAATGCTTGTGATTTTTGCACATTGATTTTGTATCCTGAGACTTTGCTGAAGTTGCTTATCAGCTTAAGGAGATTTTGAGCAGAGACAATGGGGTCTTCTAAATATACAATCATGTCATCTGCAAATAGAGACAATTTGATTTCCTCTCTTCCTTTATTTTTTATTATTTATTATTTTTTCCCTCTCTTCCTATTTGAATATTCTTTACTTATTTTTCTTGCCTGATTTCCCTAGCCAAAACTTCCAATAAAATGTTGAATAGGAGTGGTGACAGAGGGCATCCTTGACTTGTGCCAGTTTTCAAAGGGAATGCTTCCAGTTTTTGCCATTCAGTATGATATTGGCTGTGGGTTTGTAATAAATAGCTCTTATTATTTTGAGATACATTCAATCGATACCTAATTTATTGATGGTTTTTAGCATAAAGGGCTGTTGAATTTTGTCGAAGGCCTTCTCTGCATCTATTGAGATAATCATGTGGTTTTTGTCTTTGGTTCTGTTTATGTGATGGGTTACATTTATAGACTTGCGGGGTATGTTGAACCAACCTTGCATCCCCGGGATGATGCCTACTTGATCATGATGAATAAGCTTTTTTATTTGCTGTTGCATTCTGTTTCCAGTATTTTATTGAAGATATTTACATCAATGTTCATCATGGATATTGGCCTGAAGTTTTCTTTTTTGCTTGTGTCTCTGCCTGGTTTTGGTATTAGGATGATGTTGGTCTCATAAAATGAGTTGCAAAGGATTCTCTCTTTTTGTATTGTTTGGAATAGTTTCAGAAGGAATAGTACCAGCTCCTCTTTGTACGTCTGGTAGAATTCAGCTGTAAACCCCTCTGGACTTGGGCTTTTTTTAGTTGGGAGGCTATTAATTGCTGCCTCAACTTCAGCCTTGTTATTGGTCTATTCAGGGATTCAACTTCTTCCTGGTTTAGTCTTGGGAAAGTGCAGATGTCCAGGAATTTATCCATTTCTTCCATATTTACTGGTTTGTACATGCATAGAGTTGTTTGTAGTAATCTCTGATGGTAGTTTGTATTTCTGCGGAGTTGGTGGTGATGTCCCCTTTATCATTTTTTATTTCATCTATTTGATTCTTCTCTTTTCTTTTTTATTAGTCTGGCTAGCATTCTGTCTATTTTGTCGATCTTTTCAAAAAAAACTAGCTTCTGGATTTGCTGATTTTTTGAAGGGTTTTTTGTGTCTCTATTTCCTTCAGTTCTGCTCTGATCTTAGTTATTTGTCTTCTGCTAGCTTTTGAGTTTTTTTAACCTGGCTCCTCCTACATTTTGAAAATGTAATGCTCTTTCAATTTTGATGATAGGTTGTTGATTTTAGACCTTTCCTTGCTCCTCATGTGGGCATTTATTGCTATGAATTTCCCTCTAGACACTGCTTTAAATGTGTCTCAGAGATTCTGGTATTTTGTGCCTTCATTCTCCTTAGTTTCAAAGAACGTCTTTATTTCTGCCTTCATTTCATTGTTTATCCAGCCTACATTCAGGAGCCAGTTGTTCATTTTCCATGAAGTTGTGCAGTTTTGAGTTAGTTTCTTAATCCTGAGTTCTAATTTGATTGCACTGTGGTCTGAGAGACTGTTTGTTATGATTTCCGCTGTTTTGCATTTGCTGAAGAGTGATTTACTTCCAATTATGTGGTCGATTTTAGAGTAAGCACGATGTGGTGCTGAGAAGAATGTATATTCTGTGGCTTTGGGGTTAAGAGTTCTATAAATGTCTATTAAGTTCACTTGGTCCAGGTGTGCATTCAAGTCCTGGATTTCCTTGTTGATTTTCTGTCTCGTTGATCTGTCTAATATTGACAGTGGAGTGTTAATGTCTCCCACTATTATTTTCCGGGAGTCTAAGTCTCTTTGTAGGTCATTAAGGACTTGCATTTTTATCTAGGTGCTCCTGTATTGGGTGCGTATATATTTAGGATTGTTAGCTCTTCTTGCATTATTGATCCTTTTACCATTATGTAATACCCTTGTCTCTTTTGATTTTTGTTGATTTAAAGTCCATTTTATCAAAGACTAGGATTGCCACCACTCTTTTTTTTTTTTTTTTTTTTTTTGCTTTCCATTTGCTTGGTAAATCTTCTTCCATCCGTTTATTTTGAGGCTATGTGTGTCTTTGCAAATGAGATGTGTCTTCTGAATACAGCACACTGATGGTTCTTGGCTTTTTCTCCAGTTTGCCAGTCTGTGTCTTTTTATTGAAGCATTTAGTCCATTTGCATTTAATGTTAATATTGTTTTGTGTGAATTTGATACTGCCATTTTATTACTGTTTGGTGGTTTTGCTCTTTGGTTGGCATAATTTCTTCATTGCATCATTGGTCTTTACCATTTGATTCTTTTTTGCAGTGGCTGGTACTGGTTTTTCCTTTCTATGTTTAGTGCTTCCTTCAGGGGCTCTTGCAGGGCAGGTCTGGTAGTGACAAAATCTCTCAGCAATTGCTTGTCCATAAAGGATTTCATTTCTCCCTCACTTATGAAGCTTAGTTTGGCTGGATATGAAATTCTAGGTTGAAAGTTCTTTGCTTTAAGGATGTTGAAAATTGGCCCCCACTCTCTTCTGGCTCGTAGGATTTCTGCCAAGAGATCCACTGTGAGTCTGATGTGCTTCCCTTTGTGGGTGACCCGACCTTTTTCTCTGGCTGCCCTTAGTATTTTTTCCTTTGTTTCAACCCTGGTGAATCTGACGATGATGTGCCTTGGGGTTGCTCTTCTAGAGGAGTATCATTGTGGTGTTCTCTGTATTTCCTGTATTTGAATGTTGGCCTGCCTGCTAGGTTGGGGAAGTTCTCCTGGATAATATCCTGAAGTGTATTTTCCAACTTGGTTTCATTCTCCCCATCATCTTCAGGTACACTGATCAGGTGTAGATTAGGTCTTTTCAGGTAATCCCATATTTCCTGAAGGCTTTATTCATTTCTTTTCACTCTTTGTTCTCTTTTCTTGCCTTCTCATTTTATTTCATTGATTTGATCTTCAATCTCTGATATCCTTTCTTCTGCTTGATCTGTTTGGCTATTGAAACTTGTATATGCTTCATGAAGTTCTTGTGCTGTGTTTTTCAGCTCCATCAAGTTGTTTATATTCTCCTCTAAGCTGGTTATTCTAGTTAGCATTTCGTCTAACATTTTTTCAAGGTTTTTAGTTTCTTTGCATTGGGATAGAACATGTTCCTTTAACTCAGAGAAGTTTGTTATTACCCACCTTCTGAAGCCTGCTTCTTCTGTCAGTTCATCAAATTCGTACTCCATCCTGCTTTGTTCCCTTTCTGGTGAGGAGTTGGGATCTTGTGGTGGGGGAGAGACACTGTGATTTTTGATGGTTTCATTCTTGTGCTGGTTTCTCCTCATCTCTTGGATTTATATAGTTTTGATCTCAGGCAGCTGCTTGGGGAGGAGGTGGCCTTTCCTTTGTTTGCCTACAGAGGCACTGCTGGGCTGCCACAGATTCAGTGGAGCTGCTGCATCTTTTATTTACTCAGGAAAATTAGGCCGGCTTCTGCAATGGCGGCTTCCCTTCCACCCGCAGATCTGGATTGTTCCTGGTTGCTCTCTAACTTTTTGGGTGCCTAACTCTGGAGTGAGTTTTTTGGCCTGCTGGGCTTTGTGTGGCAGGGGGACCTGTCCTGCCATTTGGGCTGTTTACCTGCATTCTGTTCCCCTTCTTACTTGGGGGCAGGTAGCTCTGTCCCACTAGCTTTTTGGCTTTCTCCATGTCAGCCAGTGCTTCCGCCTAGATCTATGCTGACAGCCCCAGGGCTGAAGTTGCTGTTCTGCCCTGTTCAGGCAGCTCGCTAAAGCTTTTCAGCCCGGCGAAGATCTCCTGTTCTGTGGGTGGTAGAGCACTGTATCTTCACCGAAGTCCCAGAGGGGGAGATCCCCCGTCCTCCAGTTGGTTGCATGCTCCTCCTGGGTGGGGCAGTACCCCATCTTGCCATAACTTGCCCTATTTGGTTTATACCCACTGTCCAACCAGGCCCACAAAATGAACCTGGTACCTCGTTTGGAATTGTGGAGACCACTTGGCTTCTGTGTCTCTCCCTCTGGGAGCTGCTTTCCAGAGCTGCCTCTTATTTGGCCATCTTGGGATCCCCCTGGAACCTTTCTTATCAAATGACCCTCATCTCCAATCCACTGAGATGCACGTACAACCATTACCAAACTCTCAATTATGTTATCATTAATAATTACTCCACCTCACTTTCTAGTGGTAACCCTTATCCTCAAACTCCTACTATATCACTCTTCCATCTCATAGAGACATCAAATTTTTATTTTCTTCCAGCTTATTACCCCTGTTGCTCATCATTTTCCTTGCATACCAAGAACTAAGATGTTTATCTTCTTCATATCTTGCAGATCTGCTAAATTTCCTTACATCTTTAGCTTCTCAAAACAACACAAAATCAATATTGTCAAACTCTGCCTTCTCTTCTACACTAAAGAAAAACAACAACAACAGTATGAATTGGCATGACAAAAGATGTAGTTTCTGTTGTCAGCTAGGTACGCAGAACTGCCAATAAATGATTTTTATATATTCTTAGTCAGAAATATATCATTTCAATATTTTTATTGTCCTTATCAAGGATCAACAAGTTTTTACTGCTCAATCATCTGACACCTTTCCAGCTCATTCATTCTCAGCAGATAAATTTATTTATTACATGACAAAAATCAAGGTCATTAAGAGAAAATTCTTTAAATCTCCCTCAATTTGCCAATTCTCCTATATACAAATTTGCCTACCTTGCATCAGTCAAAAAAATCTTTTCCTTCATCCTTAAAAAATGAAGCCATGCTCCTCATACTACTTGTGTCTTTGAGCTCTTTGTGTCAATGAGAGACAATGAGAACAAATTGTCTCTCATTCATTTCTATGCTAGTTCCTCTCCTTTCAGCCAATAAACATTCTCTAGTCTTTCATGTTAAAAAAAAAAAAAAAAAAAAAAAAAAAATAAATTAAAAATAAAATTTATTTAAAATTAAATTTTTTATTTACCAAAAAGCAAAAAAAATTAAATTTGATTTTACCCAAAAAAAAAACAAAAAAAAAAAAACTCTGAATTTCACATTCTCTTTGAGTTACCATTCAATTGTTTCTTTCCCAGACTGCATAGAAGAGTAAGTTGGATGGTCCCCTCAACATAACCTCTCATTCAGAGTTTAACTGACTACATCTGTATTCCACTCTGTTGAAGTTATTCTTATTAAAATCACCAGTGACCTCATCATTGCAATCTAAATAGTATTTGTCACTGATTTTAGTTACATTTGGTTCTATTGGTCACTTTATTTATTGACACTAGATGATTCTCTAGTTTCTTCCATTTTTTCTCTATCCCTTTTGAAATAAGTTACCTACATTTTTTGTCAATTTTTATTTCAGATTCAGGAGGTATATGTGCAATATACCTGGGTATATTGCATGATGCTGAGTTGTAGGGTATGACTGATCCCATCATAAATGTAGTAAGCATACTACTCAATAGTTTTCAACCCTTGCCTTCTCCCTCCCCCAACAGTAGCCCCCAGTGTCTATTGTTGCCATCTTTATGTCCATACATAGCTGATGTTTAGCTTTCACTTATAAGTGAAAACATGCAGTATTTGGTTTTCTTTTCCTGTATTAGTTTGCTTAGGATAATGGCCTCCAGCTGCATCCATGTTGCTGTAAAACACATGATTTTGCTCTTTAAGGCTGTGTAGTATTCCATGCCACCTACATTTTGAATGCTGATGTTCACCAAAGTTCTGAAGTGTTCCGAAGTTCTTCTCATGCTTTATTCTTTTTCCAGGTGATCTCACTTCCAAAATTTAAACTTATACCCATGTACTAATGATTTCCCAAATTAAATTCTCCTATTGGAATCTCTGGGTTTTGGAGCCACAAACACTGCCTGTAATATAACTGCTTAGAATTTTCAGTCAAAAACTAAATTCATCTTATTCTGTCTTTCAAATCCAGCTTATCCTTCTAAATTATATCTCAATTAATGGCAAACATCATTTACCTGGTCAGTCAACCAAATTAAAAATATGAGTCATCCGTGAATTCTCTTTCTCCCTTCTATATCCATTCAACCATTAAATCTGGCCTATTTGATTTCCTCCATATTTCAGAAACAAACCCTATCCTCACCGTTCTAATTAGACTAGTTCAGACATTTCACATGGCTCCCTGAACTTCTGGAACAGCCTCCAAAGTTGTTTCTCAGCCTCCAGTTTCAAATTCCATCCTTCTTTACCTGCTGTATTGGAAAATGATAAACCATCACTTAGGACATAATGGAAGTGAATATTTTCAGAGGAAACCTGGGTCTTTGTTCAAGTGGTGCTATTGAGATATGGTGCAACGCAGGGTTTAAAAGCACAAGACCTAATATCAAACAGCCTAGTAAGTTCAGGCTCATGCTGCAACATCTGCCAGATGTGTGGTCTTGGGAAAATTACTTGGCCTCACTCCCCCAGGTTCCTCACCTTAAAACTGGAGACAGTTACAATACTCAGCTGATGTGACGATTGAGTGTGATACCTGTAAAATGATTACACTATGTCAAATACACAGTGAAGACTGAATAAGTACTGTGGTGGTAGTAGTGGTGAGAGGGTTTGATAATTTCAAAGGATATTTTTCAGAAAATGCTGAGATAAAACAGTGGATATAGGTTGAGAAGTGGAAGGCTGGTATAGACCTCCTTGTCTCACATTTTTCCTACTGCCTGGGGATTTTTTATTTCCTTGTCTAAAAGTTCCAAAACTAATATTCTTGGCATTTCATATAGGAGGGGGAAAGAGAGATGAATTATTTCAAAACTGGTTTGGGGTTCAGCAGCTAGCCATTGGATTAAAATGAAGTCTTACCCCAAAATGAATTCTAGATAAAGACTTAACTGCAAAAAACAGTTAAAACCATAAAAGCATTTAAAGAACACATGGGAGGATTTATTTTTCATCTCTGATTTGAGAAAGGCTTATCATAAAAAAAGACAAAAAACAAAAGTCATGAAAAAAATTGATAAATATGACCAAATACCATATTTTAAATTCTGCATGGTAAAAATACCTAAAGACAGATGATAAACTGAAAAAATATTTGCAGCACATATGGCAAAAGACTAATTTTCCTGTACTAAAATTACATTAATTAAATGTACTTAAAGTCTTAAAATATATTAACTTTTTTTTTAAAAAAAGGGCAAAACAGTGTATATGTGATACTTCCATTTATGTAAAAAGAAAAAGAGGGTATGTTTACAAATATTTGCCCATGCACTGAATATCTAAAGGGATGCACAAGAAACTGGCAAAAGGGGTGCTTCTAGGAAAAGAAACTCAAGGCTGATTTTCACTGTTTGTCTTTTTTACTCTGAGTGTTTTAACATACGTAAACATTATTTTATGATCACAAAACTGAAGCTCTTTTTAGAAACCTTCCATGAAACTCTGAACAGGGTAAAAAAGAAAGGAAAGGAGGAAGAAAGTGAAGGAAAGAAGCAAGAGGAGAGGAAGGAAGGAAGGAAAGAAGAAAAGGAGGAAGGGAGGAAGAAGAAAATCTTTTTCTAATCTCTGTTTTCTTATAGTAATTTAGTCATGCTTTTTATCATTTATTATTTTAAAATATTTCATCTCCTCTACTAGAACATAAGCTTTTTAGGGCAAAAACAAATTTCAGTCTTCCTGGTGTCTTGTACTGTATCAAGCATTTAATAGATGTATAAAATTAATAAGTGAATTATTATCCCATAGTCTATTTTATATGTGGTCTTTTTGCTTTGCAAAATTTGCCTCCTGTTACTTCCTGTGCTTCTTGGGTGTCACACAGACTTTTCAGCATTTTAGAAAGTACAACATGAATATTGCATGGTAGCTAACATTTTCTTTCCAAAGGGGAGTTTTATACCCCTGGCATTTGAGTCAGAAAAGTTCTGGAGTCCTGTCATCTTGAATAAATTCTCCACTTTTTGAGAAACACCACCACTAAAGAGTATAACATCTATAGATCTGTATATTCTTCAAGAGGGTTCCACTATACGAAAGTGGATAACTTTGCACTAAAATCATTATATATTTGTAGAAAGCTTACTGGAAATAATTGGTATGCACTGTATGTAATTTAGAGCTTTGAACTGAACACTATTTAGGCATAACTGATTGACTGAATAATTCTTGGCTACCTTATAGTCAAATTTCTTCAGCTCAGTGCTAAATGTTAAATCACATCTCTAAAATGCAGTTCTAGTAATCAGAGTCCATTAACATTCTTGAGTGGTATTACATGTGATAAAATTGCATGCATATGAGAATGAAGACAATCCTTAAGAAAGAATGGTGTGAAACTAAAATTGGGTCCAGTTTGTTACCAGCAGGGCCAGAGTCTACCTAACCCCGTTCATAGGATGAGGTCTGATCATTGTGCAACTAAGAAATCTGATTCATTACTTCCTTGACTCCACATCTGAGAACAGCTTAATTAGTTTACTCACCAGTGTCTTCAATTTCTACAGATGTTTTTTGATCAAAGATCTATCTCCAAGCTAACTCTGGTCTTTTTGCAGGAAATTGTGCAGACTTCATCCAAGAAGACAAAGGCCTTGTCACTAAGGCATTGAAGTGGTGATAAGCAACATGTTTAATCAGAAAATTGGGCCAGAGCTCAGGGTTAGAACATCGTATTATAATACTTTTACAGTAATGTACATTATGCATCACAGTTATACAATGATGTATTTATTGTGTATCTATGATGTAAGTAAGTGTTGCCTATGTCTGCACAACACAAAAGTATTCATCTTCAGTTCTTAAATCTGTTTCTGAATTTTGCTCCCTGTGAAAGAGAAAGAGAGCATAGTTCAGACCCAGGGTCCTACCTATATTTTGAATCTGCAAAAGTCTGCCTTTTGAAAGTTCCAAATAAATGTCTTTCACCCATCTTGCATTCCCATGTATGTTCTCCACCCCAATCCATCTACATGTTTGAGAGAGTGTCAGTCCAAGAGAAAGCACAGATTAGGAAGAAGCAAGCCAGAAACTTTGTGGTCATGTTGAAAGGCAAGTGTAGGCAGGAGCATGTGGAGGGCAGGACCAACTGCCCCTATTTTCCTGGCAATAAGGGGTTTCTAGGAAAGCAGAACTTTTAATTTTAAAACCAGGATGGTCCTGGGAAAACTGAGATGGATGGTCGCCCCAAGTAGGTTACTTGTCATGAATATAATCTCTTCATCCTTTTTCTGAGCCTGGCTTATGGAACTCTCATTGGAGATTCTGATACAGTTGCTCTATCTGCAGTTGTTCGAGGTCTTCTCAACATCTGGGGCTACTGTAATCTCATGAGTCATAGAGAAAACTTCCTGGAATGGTCTAATGTAGAAAAAAAAAAAACAGGAAAGAATGCCAATATCCTTTAGCACCTTTTGCAAAACCATTTCTTCTATTTGATTTTCCTCTGGAACATGTCTGTTCTCCAGTGTTTATCCTCTTCTACTCCAGAACTCATCATACACCCAAGGGCAGACAATATCCACTATTGTATCCACAGCTCTGCAGTCTCAAATTATATGCGTCTATTACCTCTGAGCATTTCATGATGAGTGCATTCTAGATTTGTAGGTTTCATTATAAATTTTGATCATAGTTTATTAAATACCTCTTTGGAAACATTTATTGTTTGAATGTGTAACTGTTTCAAATGATCCTCACATCTTGGAAAAACTTGAAAGATTGTGGTAGTAGGAGTACTTGGCATTTAACTACACACTAGCACATATAATTATATGATCAGATGTGTACCATCAGCAGAATTTTGAAAATGAGAGAATTCTGTTTGACATGGGAGAATGTGACTATTATATTTTATAATTTTATAATACAAAATATACTATGAAAGTAGAAAAATTAAAAAATGAAGATAAATCCATTACCTAGAAAACTTTCTGTGCTCTACTGAGAATACTCAGAGCTAATATTTGCCACTTGCCAGACATGTGCTAACACCTTTACTGGGGTTATCTCATTTAATCCTCACAACAATTTTCAGAAACAAGCATTATTACCCTCATTTTACCGATGAGGAAACTGAAATCAGAAAAATTAAGCCATGTGCTTACAGAACTGGTACTGGTAAACCGATAGTTTCTACAGAGCTCCTCTATTTCCCAAATGCATGTCCTTAGCTGCTCTACTGCAATGCTACTCTCCTCAGCTAATGCCTACCATTCATTCAACAAGAACTTATGGATATCTAGTGTGAGGTCTACGCAAAGCAGAGAAAAAATAGCATGGGACAAGACAGACTTGATTTCTGCCTCTTTAATGCTTTAGCTTAGTACACATAGTCTCTATGTTTGTATATGATGCATCCTTAACATGTTTTTAAAAGCCAAACCTAAATTTTGGAAGGGAGCTTTCTTCCCAGAGAAATAAAAATACTGAACATTTTAATCTTTTCTTCTGAAGACAATTTGGACAAGCCCGTCACAATACATGCTGTAATTAGCTTAATCTTAATGAATATCTAATTGAAAGTAAATTTGATTTTCTTGACCTTTGAACCAGAATATTCTATAAAATTATTCCTTTTTGGATGAGTGGAAGACTTCACTGACTTAAATGCAAACCTAAGCCGTAAGAAAAACATGCATATTGCTTTTAAATTGGGGGACTCAATAACCACCCCTCCCCCTGTACATTTTACTTCATTAAATATAGGCCAGTACGTAATACAATTCATCTTGTTTTCCCCTAAGTCTTCACTATTTTAAAATGGCCATAGTGTGTCCTGTTAAGTGTAAAAATTAATGGAGTCTTTCTCAAACAATTTACATAGCCTTCACCCAATCTCATAATTAAATGTCGACTTGTATACTCACAGTGCTTTCTTCAGTCTTCAAAAATTATACAAGGATAAGCAACAATAAAATACTTAAATAAATACTTCATGGAAAACAAATAAATCATAGTGATCTTAAAAGGCTAATCCAATAAACTAATCTGATCAAACCATCAGTCTTGTAAAATCAATCACATTTGTCTTCAAACAAAAAGACACAGAAAAAAGTTTATAAGGGAAATATGTTTTCCATAGGGACTCAACCACAGATTGATTTATGAAAATAGTCCCTAAGACAAAGACTAACTTCATTCTTAAAGAATTTCCACTAAAAAACAATGACAATTCTTTTTCCTTTTGTACTAGTTAAGCAACTGGCTGGGTACACGTAAGCCCTGCTGAAATAGAGTTGATACTGATCTTTACTGTTTGTTCTTCATTTGAACATGAAAAAGGACAACAATCCCTCTCATCCACAAAGCCTAGGCAGAGCATTCTTAAAAATCAATCTGGCTCCAAAGCTTAGGCTGAGGTTTCATAACAGTGGTGACTTCGTCACCATCAGATTTGTATTTTTTTTAAATGTAGGAAAAAATGTTGCATCCACATTTAGTTCATATTCTAATTGTGAAGGTGTTGCTGCATTAATTGCCATGCCACACATATTTTCTCTGACTAAATAGATGAACAACCATCCAAAGCAAGCTGCAAGAACATTTGTTTTACATGTGGGAGAGATATGGAGGATGCCGACTTTCAAATGCTTTCAGTAAGCCAACACATCTAGTGCATCAAGAGGATGCCATGGAGCATCTGTATTTGTTTTTATTCACTTGAATTTAATAAGATCAATAATTTAGACTCTTAGACTGGATGGATCCTCAGAGATCATTAGCTCCATGAACTTGAAAATGTTTTAGCAATCAAATCCTTTATTTCAAAAGCAACCTGATGAAAAATCCCCAGTAGTTAAAATGGACAGTAGAAAATCAATTTTACAAGTTCCAAGTGCAATAGTCAAATATTTACATATTATTAGGTTACTAAGTTCTGTCAACTTCGTAAAATATGGATGTATAGCCAACATATCGGTGCATGTTATTTTATTGAAGTTTGTATAATATATTTTTTAAAAGAAACCCAAGTCATAACATTAGAGGCATTTTGTGGAATCTGACAGCTCCTTAAAAAAACTGTTTAATCTAGTCTCATCATCTCATTTGGCAGAGAAGGAAATTGAGGCCTAGAGGTTAAAACATTATTGCCCAAGAGTGCATACTAGCAAAAGTGAAGCTCAAACCCGGGTCCCCAATATAATATTAAACCATATTTGTTTGCATACATTGAGTACTTATCTTGTGCTAGGCACTGAACTCATTTAATGCATGTTGCTACTATATGATCAATTCGTTCTATAATCTCCATTTTTGCAGAAGTTGAAAATTAGAGAGATGAAGTGATTGACCACATTTGCAGGATAAATAGACCAGACTCAGAGTTTTTATTAAATCCTGTTTAGTTTCACGCTCGATGCCAGAATTTATATCACAAAACTGAATATATGATCTAAAGATCTAGAGGTGGGTGAATCTGAGGCTAGAAACCCCAGTCCCTATCCCTGGATTGTCCTTGGTGTGCTTTCAGCTACGTAAATCCAAGAAGAACTATCCACAGATTGGTCCTGCCTTTCAAATTCTATTTAGCCCAAGATTGGATCTCTCTAAACACTCAAATCTTCTGTGTAGGAGCCAACTCTGCCTCTGGCTGTGCCTAGAATAACTGCCAAACTGGAGAAGACACTTGTTTTAAAATTTAAACAAAGACTGTAGAGTTGGACAGAGTTTCATCAATTTCTATGGTGGCATCAGCGGCAGTAATAAGAAAAAAAATGTTTCTGAACTGAAAGAAATGTGACTATTGAAAAGGAAGGGTTTTGCAGTTTTCTTTTAGTGCCAAAACCTTGAGTATATTTAAATCCTTTAAATCTACTGTGTTTCATTCTTGCTCTTACTTAATATCCATCATAAATCAAAATGCTCTCAATTTTATCAGAGCATTGACTACATGTAGTAATTAGCATTTAAAATCATTATCTGGAAGCCCTGGGGGAAATTTCATAGGTGAGATGATCCAACTTCGGTCTCCAGCTGACTGTAGGTCAGAAGCACCAAATCACCCTCTGTAATTGTACTCAATTGGTAATCTCATCTCAGCTCATGAGAGGCTCAAGCCAAATTAGGTCATATTACCTACTTGCTTCTCAGGAATACATTCCAGCCCAGCACAGGTCAAATTACATGGCCTGAGTGGTGACTACCCAGAGGCTGGCTTTGCTAGAAAGACAGCACGGAGCAGAGGTGTGGCAGTGAGAAGGGATGCCAGCCCTGAGGGAACTGCAACTTGACTGAGAATTATCTTAAAACAGCTTTTAAAGATGAACCTGAGATTTATATTTAAAATTTAAAATCCTGTGCAGAGGAAGAAAACCAAGAGTCTCGATGCTGTAGGAAAATCACTTCTCAAAATTTACATGACATAAATGACGATGGCATTTAAAAACCCATGTGTTTTTAAATGTAATAGCTCATAAACAAAACTGTACACAGGTAATAATTAGAGGAGCACAAAAAAGGAGAAATCCTTTATTCTCAGACAACTCCATAGCAAGGACTGTTGGTATCTTCAGATGAGGAGACTGAAACAGAGAAGTTCAGTAACTGCTCAAGGCCACACAGCTGTTTTTAATACGTGGCGACCGGGGCCTGAAACTCTGCATGTTAAGAAAAACACTCCTGTAATTTCTCCTGCACTTGGGAGTAAACTGCCTCAAAACTTTCTTGCAGAGAACATGGTTCCAGACTGAACAGGTAGGATGCTCAGTCTTATGACGGATGCCCTTAGGCTCAAGTGTCTTTTCTGTGTTCATAAAGATGCCTAAGGCAAGAGCCACATTTTTTTTTCTTTCTTTCTTTTTCCTCCCTCCTTCCCCACCCACTCTCTCTCCCTTTCCTTTTTCATTTCTTTTCTTCTCTTTTCTTTTTGGGGATGGAGTCCCACTCTGTCACCCAGGTTGGAGTGCAGTGGCACGATCTCAGCTCACTGCAACCTCCCCCTCCTGAGTTCCAGTGTTTCTCCTGCCTCAGCCTCCCAAGTAGCTAGGATTACAATGCCACTGCGCCCAGCTAATTTTTTTTATTTTTAGTAGAGATGGTGTTTCACCGTGTTAGCCAGGCTGGTCTTGAACTCCTGAGCTCAAGTGATCTGCCCACCTGAGGCTCCCAAAGTGCTGGGATAACAGGCATGAGCCACCGTGCTGAGCCCCACATATTCTTTTTCTCCAGCCAGTTGTATTCCCCAGTAGAAGAGGGTGGCGTTGATGCAGTGGGCCTCCCATTTTCACCTTGCTCTCAAAGATAAGGGAGAAATGCTGTAGTACTGCTGTTGGGGGTCCTCCGCTGTGTGGAAGTGAATATAAATTATCTAGCAACTCCTTCACAAGTTCCAAACCCTGTACCAAGGAATTTTTCTATTCAGAGAAGTAGACACCAATTTTTCCCCAAGACCTTCTTCTCCCATAGTAAAACAATTTGCTTGGCTACATAGAGCATTTTACACTAAAAACTTTTTTGTATTTATTATGTCATTTTAAATTCAAAGCATTGCTAGGAGTATTCATAATGTTTCCATTTTATAGATGAGAAAGCTGATGGCATTGAGGTAGGTAGTTTATGTACCACACTTTGAAATATCTTGGTATAAAGCTTTTTTTCCTCTGTATTATGTACACAGTCTCATGAACAAAGGCAGATGTAAAGTCTGTGATAATTCTAGAAATACCTGACAGGGCATTATGACTATACAAAGTCAGAGTAGGCCAGCAGAATGCCTGTCTTAAAGACTCCCCATCCCAATGCTCAGGATCTGTTGTGCTACTCAGACCAGCATCTTTTGCACAAAATATTTGTAGAATCATTTATAACAAAGGAATATAAATTTTTTGGTTTTAGATATTTGAAAGCATCAGGTACAATATTAATATTAAATTTTGAGCTTGGGTGTAGATTAGTAAATTTAGTGGGTTAAAATATGGGCCTGTTGGATCTGAGGTCTTCATTCTATCTCTTATGAATCTGCACAATTCACTCAGAAAGAAAAACATTCAATTCCAAGGGCCCGGATTTATTTCATATCTCAAACAAATCAGTTGGCAAATAGTTGCCACTGGGCACTGAAAGGATGAGTGAGTTACAGTCTGAAGCCAATCCCAGGGGTAAAAATATGCCCAAAGAGCCAGCTCCTTGTACTCTAAGTCAGCATCACATCTTCAAAAATATATCATATTTCATAGTGAGATAATTATTTAACAGGAATAAAAAAATCCAAAATAATTTTAGTCACAGCTAAACTTGAGATGTCTTGATTAAGAGATCAAATGGAGAAGAAGTCATTTGTTCCCATTTTTGCTTGCTGCTTAGGGCAATAATGCTAAATAATTTTATTTAAAGCTCTCTGAAAAAGTAATTAATATAAAAAATGCACCCCACACACACACAAAAACACACATGT
The DNA here is from genome assembly GCA_963573385.1 of Cacajao melanocephalus. Taxonomy (NCBI): domain Eukaryota; kingdom Metazoa; phylum Chordata; class Mammalia; order Primates; family Pitheciidae; genus Cacajao; species Cacajao melanocephalus. Next base: position 51,263 of record CAUYLG010009295.1, read on the forward strand.
ACATAGCATCAATAAGATCTCAAAAGTAGATCAGGTAAAGATGTATCATGACATAATTCATTTATAGTCAGTGTTGCAAACTTTTCTTTGAATGTCTGGCCAATCCACTGTAACTCATTTAATGATTATCGCAATACCTTGCATGTGTCCTTGCGTAATCCTTCATCCACATTTTCACCAGAATTAACTTTCCCAGAGTATAAATTGGATTAGGGCTTTATTCTGCTTAGTTTTTCACTAACTCACAACCTTGTGCAAGAAAAATCTAAGCTCTTTAAATGCATTTAAGTCACTTCACAATCAGTTCAAGCTGCCCTCTCCACCCAAATTATTTAGAGATCCCACAATACACTGTGTTGATTCATGCCCAAGAGCTTTGTGAATGCTGTTTCATTTTCCTGAAATATTATTTTCACTTTTGCCTACCTGTTGAACCTAGCTGTCCCTTCTCTTAATATGATCTGCCAGTGTGAATTGCTTCCTCTGGCCTGATACCTCTGCACTTTCTTACACCTGTATTTTTTTGGGCTTGTTTGATCTAGCATTGCCTCTTCAACTAACTAAACTGGGGGCTCCTTAAGAATAGGAAGTATGTCTTATTTATCTCTGTGTCCTTATCACCAAGCTCAGCACTTGGAAGTTAGAGGCACTCAGTGAATACCTACTGAACATATGAATAAGTGGATCAGCACGTTAGCACCTGAATAGAGTTCCTAATGAGGAATCAGGGAATCTAACATTCTGGTTCTGCTCTGTTTCACTCCGTCTCTGACTTGTTACAGTGTGCTTTCTTTCTGAATAGGACAATTAGCTATCATTGAGCCAGCTTTCATGAGTGTCATGCTGCCAGGGCAGGTGTTGACTGCTGTATGCTACTCCACATGCAGAGTGGCCCTCCTGACCCCAGCTGTGCTGGCTGCCTCTGCTCAATCAGCTACGCTTAAAGAGAAGAACTTTGTCTCTTCTGTAATCCCAAAATAGTGGCTAGCCCAGAGTATGATTGTCATGAAATGCATGAGAAGCACTTTGCACTGGGTCAGGCCTTTGTAAGAGCTTAATAAATATCAGCTGCTATTATTATGTAAGTGTTTAAAGACTTCCTTAGGTGGAAGACTGCAAGGTTTTATATTGATATTCTTTTCTATTTACATTATAAATATTTTATTAATGTAAGTGTAGGACCACTTTCTATTTACAGCTTTTATGCCTTGGACTAGAGAGTTGACTTTGGGAGGTAAAAATCAGTAAAGAAAAACAAAGAAAAAATGAAGTAAAACGGATGTGTTTGTACACTTGTCCCACTTTAGTTTATAGCTTAATAATTTCTCCTAAAGTTGCATTGTTAAGGTCTCTTCAAATGTATATTTTCATGTAGCATTTCTATTACATCAGCTTGGAGGTTTGGCTAACCACTCTTACCCTCCCATTGCAGACAATGAGTTTAATTTCTAAGAAGCTTCATTTGAGTTTTAGGAATGGACATCTGCTCATCTTAGTCTCTTGTGGTCTCTTTGGTTTGCAGAAAAAATATGATGAACCTTGAATTTCTTTTTTCTTTTTACCACAGGGGAAATAATTCTGGCCACAGATTTAGAATAGAAAAATAATCTGTGCTTTTCCTCTGTCCTTCATTTACATTCTTCATGGTTTCTTTTCCCTTGAGTATTCTCATTTGTGTGTGGCTGATTGTTGATCTAGCTCTAACTCAGATCTCCGTTACTGATAACCAAAGTTTGGGCCAAAGTAACTTAGCATTTACAAAATGCAGTAAAACAAACTGTCCTTGTTAGATATATTTTTGTTTGAATTTTGCTTGACTAGTCAAACAGTAAATTGCAGAAAGTGGTTTCTTTCTTTATATTTATAAATGCACTCATGCCAGTGTTAGCTTACCCATAAATATTTTTAAATTAAAATTATAAATGATTAATATAAAAGCAAAACGCTAAATGACTATAGACTCAACTGACAGTTTACTTTTGTGAAGAGAAGTTTTATAAATGATGAAGTGGAGGGTGTTTGTAGCTCAAGTAGAAAAAAACTTGGAGTTTTAGAGATAGATTAGCTCTGAATTAGACAATGCTGAGTTACTTTGAGTGAATAACTGAGCCTCTCTGATCTCCCATTTCTGCATTTGGAAAAAAGGAAGCAATGGAACATAATTTATGTGATTGCTTAAGCATTAAATAATGCACAGAAAACACTAAACCTGTAATAGGCAGTCAATTAGTAATTATTTCTCATTCATGTACCCTCTCTGAAACTTTGTCTTCTGTACAAAACAATCACATGTGTGTCTATATTTGTCCATAGGAGGTTTTGCCTATCAAGGAGCCTAATGACAAGTGTCAAAAGTGAAATAATTTAATACAATTATATGAAGATATTTATGTGACATTTATTGGCTCTGGGCAACACTACTCATGATCCTTCATTTTAATAACAAGAAGGTATGGTCAGAAATTTTCATAACAAGCCGGAATGTACAGGAATGCACTGCGGTGGTGTGAGCTAAGTGGTCTGTCTCATTACCAGCTAATGTGACAATAATAATGCATACTGCCCATGGCTATGACATTGGAAAGTTATTACTTCTAATAGAAATAACTGAAGACTTTGTGGGCCATTGATACACCTCGTGGGAAATTGCAGGGGATCTCCTGTAATTAACATGAGCCACCAGTGCACAAAGTAAATAAGCAACACAATTATAATTTTTCCGGCAGTGAGCAGGTATTAGGGATTTTCCTTTCATCCACTTTGCTTTGGGAACTGGCTCCTTGCCATGCTCTGTCTCTGTATTCCCTTCTGAATTCTATATTTTAGTACTTTTTCTAGGTCATAAAGTTATTTGATGCTCTGTGAGTTAGTGAGTGGATAAAAGAACCTCTACAGATGGAAGCAAAACTCTAGCAACTACAGGAAAGGGAAAGTTGCCTTTGATAGCTGACTGTGCTTGGTTGCAGGGGTGACCTGCATAATGATACAGCTAATGGAAATCAGTAGCACATACTGGTCCCTAAACCCACAGTTGTTTCTCTCTGTGAAATTAGAGGAGAAAAGAGTCAATAAGCAGGCCAACATGAAATCCCATCTGTTTCTAAAAGGGGCAGTTGAGAATTAGGAGCTTTGAAATGGGACAATAGAGTTTTTTAAAGGGCACTCACACCTCACTGTGTGGCCTATGATAAGTCTGTCAACCTCTCTGGTTTTCTGCCTTCTTGACTCGAAAGGGAGAGTTAGTAACTATTCCATAGAACACAGAGAGGACTAAATGAGGTAAAGTACATAAAACACTTAGCCTGGTGCCTGGCATATATTAAATATTCAATAAATGTTAGTATGATCACTTTCTATTGATAGGCAGTTTCACATAGAGCATTTATCTTCTTTTGGTTTATTAACTTCCCAGAGGAGTAGATGAACTCGAGTAGTAGGGTAGTAAACAGAAGAGTGATGGTATGGGAAAATAAATCTCTGTGGAGATAGTTTGGGGAAAGCTATTCATCCTAGTCTATTAAATCAGTTACAGCCTAAGACGGCCCTGTTTATCTGACCACATAACTCATTTTGTCCAATTCGACTTAAGAATCACTTTTTAACAAGACACTACATGGCTAGGCACACAAGCTCTAGAAAGCTGAAATTGACTTGGCAAAACTTTTTAGTATAATGTCAACATCTGAACAGAAATTTAACTTCCTTTTATCCATCACAACTGCCTTCTCACCTCATGTACATACTCACACATCCCTCCAGAATCCTATAGCAATTACCACTGGAATGCCAAAGCAGGGGGAAAGCTGCATCAGTTCTGGAAACCATAAAATGTTACATCCTAATGCCAATGCCATATTGGCATGAACCACTGAGGGATTCCACCATATAGAGTGTTGAAATGGTCTGCTGAAAGGAGCCTTGGAGGGCAATGCCATGCAGTCCTCTGAAAGGCCATCATTCTAATGAATTAGGTGGAGTCCTTGAACAGCCCTTTTAACACCTCCTTAATTCAAAAAGGACAAGAGCATGGGTAAGACTGCCAGATAAAGTATAGGACACCAAGTTAAAGTTGACTTTCTAGTAAACAATAGATTTTGGTGGGTGGGGGAGGGAGAAGGGGTAATAAGTATTTCTTGTGCAATATTTGGGGTTGGGGAGGGAGGAAGGGTAATAAGTATGTCTCGTGCAAAATTTGTGATATCCAAAAAAAAAAAAAAACTGTTAAAAATACTACTATCCAATAGGCTAGAAACTGAGAAGAGTGAGCCATAAAAAGCCTGCATGGCCCTTTCTGGTTACATGTAAACACCCAGATTCTTGCTAAAAGATTGTAGATACAGGAGCATAGCATAGGCATGTATTTTATTTGCTAAATCAGGCAAGGCTACTCACAGGGCTACCACAAGCAAAGCTTTGGGCAGAGCTGCAGGCTGGGCTGTGGCCTGGCAACCATGATGAACAGAAGATGGTCAGTGTTGCAGCTTGTTCTTCAGCAGGTGGCTACATGAGAACAGAAAAGAACAAAGAAGCACTGTTTCAGAATAGAGGGGCTCCCTGCTGTAGCTGCCTATTGCCTCAGCTCCCTCTCCTTTCTCCCAAGACTGCAGGCTCTCTGAACAGTTATTGTAATTTTACAGGAAATGTATTGTCTCTTTCTCTTTTCATCTGGACCTAGAGGTTTCAGACAGTCACTTGCACCAATAGAGGACAGAGTCTCTCAATGTATTGCTGTGAGCCAATACTGGGTATTTATGCCACCAACCCCCATCCCTTGAATAAGAATGAGCAACAAATCTATTTTTAAAAACCAAAATCTAAAATACAGAAAGAGTTCATATTTAATATTTCCTGAATTCTATAATGAAGACAGTAACAAAATTAATACTAAGGAAAATTAAATTAGTAAAGCAGAAAATGAACTTAAATATTTCTAGAATAGAAATTATATATTAGAGATTATATATGTATTCTATAATATATTATAGAATATTATTTCTCATTAATAGTCTATAGAAACTGTAAGACTTGACATACAAATTTAAGAAAATCCATACAAATAATAATCTTACAAAGAAATAACAGATTGTATGATACAAAGGTATTAATCAAAGAAAGAGTAGAAGAAAATCTTCCTGAGAGGAAACAATATTAAGTCACAGAGCAGAAGGATGCATGGAACCAAAAGGAGCCTCTGTATGTGCTGATTTTTTTTTTTTTTTTCAAGAATAAAACATGAAATGTTATAAATATTTAAGCAGAGAAAACATATTACTAAACACCAAAGACAGGCTACTGTTAGTTTTCTCTAGAACACTGCTTGAGGTAGTAATCGTCCAAGCTCTGAGCAAAGAGGGTTTCTGTTCCCAGTGGTTCCTGTAATAGGGACAGCAGAAAGACATTCTCAGACTGCAAAGATATCCAAAGCATATCACCTACACCCCTCTCCTGAAATAGTTAATTGAAGGTATGTTACGGCTGACTAGCTGAAGAAGAGATAAAGAATTCTGAAGATCAGAAAGTTTTTATAGGAGATTAAGAATGAGCAGTGAAACTGGATAAACATAGTTAAGTCCAATGATTGTTTCTAATATGGTATCAAAGCTGAATGCAAATAAATGCTAGACGTTATTCTAGAAAAGACAATGCATGGTATCAAATCATTAATTTTATAATTATAATCTGAATCTACATAATCTGGCATAAATAAAAATTGAGAGTTATCAGAGGTAAGAAAAAGTTATTGGGATAAAACTAGGTTTCCAGAGTGGAACCCTAATTTATTATCATTATGAAAATAACTTGAATATTTAAAAAATTATAACCATGAACATTAATAGTCTAAAAATAGGACATATATTCCAATTTAGTAAACTAACATTAAAAATCAGAAAAAATATTTAAAGGACATACAATGTCAAAATATTAATGATATTCATTACTAGATATTACTTTTATAATCTGAAAAAAATAAAATCTTATTTCAAAAAAAACTACTGTCTAACAAACTAGAAACAGAGAACAGTAAGCTGCAAAGACCCTCTGTGGCTCTTTCTGGTTATGTTTTAAGTGCCCAGATTCTTGCTAAGGAATTTGTAGCTATAGGAGCTGTGTAGACATAGGCATGATTAAATCCTCTTCTCTGATACCACACTGGTACACTTACCAATGATTGCAAACAGAATTGACAGTGTCTGTGTAGAAGACATTGGTTTGCTGTTACTCTTGCCTCCATTTTCCAGCTTAAAAAATGATAAGTTTTTGAGCAATAGTGGAAAATTTCAAAAATTTTGCTGTACTGGCACCCAATCCATCAGTTTAAAGGTAAAACAGCAATGAGCGTGCCAGGATGTGTTGTGCTAAGATCCCTTCAAAGATGGCCACTCAGTAAAATATACGTTATGTAAAGTATCCTTCACTTTGACCTTGGCAACAGACTTGTAGCCTGAGAGAGCAGTCATGGCTGATCACAAATAATTCATTTTATATTAAACAAGTGCTAAATTCCATAGTAGTTCTTAACAGCAAGGGACTCTCAAAGGGCAAAAGACTGAATCAACTTAAACTTCAGGAAACAGCAAGCTCTTACTTGCAGCAATCAATAGCCTTTTACTATGGAGAGCAACAAAACCTTTTTGGCTTCCTGAGTGCAAGTCAAGCCTCTGATCCCCTTTCTAACCATCACTCATTTTCAGGGCACTTTGATTCTGTGTCTCTCATGTGGAGGCAACAAGGTGCTGGCCCCTGTTTGAACTCAAGTCCCGTGGAGAAAAAGATTCCCCAACAGAGAAAATAAATACTTCCCAACTTCTTTGTTTGTCTTCCAGGCTCTCAGTGGGCACAGCACTCCTGCTCCCTCTGGGTAGCACTATTCAGCTCTCCCTGCTAATTAACCTCTCCTACCGGGTTGCCAAATGAGCTGCTGACAACCAGCCCTGAGCAAGTAGAAAACACCAGGACAGCAGACTGGATTGTTAAATTCTTCCATTAAGTCTAGGAGCAGAGAGCGCCTTTGGAGTTTTGCTTGGATTCAGTAGTGATAGGTTGACATCACAGTCAGAAAAGGGAAAGAATCTGTGTCACACTGACTCTTTAGCTACAATCAGGACACAATTTTTGGATTTTTTTCCTGTGGCAGAATAGGATATAAAAAGTCATAAATTTAGACTATCTTAAAACCTAGTAGGTTTTCTTGCAATAGGAAATAAAGAAGATTTCTGAGAAATGTGAGGGGCTCCCTTGAACTTTCAACCTCCTACCTCCCCTTCCCTGACATAAATGGATCCCAAACCAAGTGGCCATTTTGTTTTGTTTCAGCTAAGGGATGAGAGTGGTTAATGTTCCTGTCAAGTTGAGAGAGCTCAATAACTAATTAAGAGTTAATATATGATAAAACAAATAACCACATATCACAATTTGTGGGACTACCATAATTTATAGATTTTCAATAAGGAATTAGCTATAAATAACTCACTTAAAAGTAAAAGCTTAGTGAAAGAAACACTTTTGCTTTTTTTATACATTAAAACTAATCTTCAGTTCTCTGTGTGGCCAGATGGATGAATAAATTTTAGTGACCTTCAAAATTAATGTTTCTGTAAGTCAGGATCACCTTAGTACTTCAATGGGTTGAGTATCAGAAGGTCAGTATATGCCAATGTATACTTTCTGAAACTCAGAAATTTTGATGTTTGTTTTCTTTTAAAACATAAGATTCTGGTATGTCTTCCTCCATCCCTCTGTTTTGAGTCTTTGTGTATCCTTGCACGTGAGATGGGTCTAGATACAGCATACCGATGGATTTTAGCTTCTTATCCAATTTGCCTGTCTGTGTCTTTTGATTGGGGCATTTAGTCCATTTAAATTTAGGATTAATATTGATATATGTGAGTTTGATACTGCCATTTAATGCTAGCTGGCTGTTTTGCCCATTAGTTGATGTAGAGTCTTCATT
>CAUYLG010009297.1:0-43267 GCA_963573385.1 Cacajao melanocephalus
TGACTTCAAACTACACTACAAGGCCACAGTAATCAAAACAGCATGGTACTGGTACCAAAACAGAATCATATACCAATGGAACAGAACAGAGGCCTCAGAAGCAACACCACACTTCTACAATCATTTGTCTCCATTTTTAAATAAATTTTCTTCTCAATTTCTTTCCTGAGCCCATTGATCATTCAGGAGCATGTTTTTTTTAACTTCCATGTATTTGTATAGTTTCTGAAGTTCCTCTTGTTATTCATTTCTAGTTATATTTGTTTGTGGCCTGAACAGATACTTGATGGGATTTTGATGTTTTAAATTTGTTAAGACTTGTTTTGTGGCCTAACACACAATTTATCTGGAAACTGTTCCATATGCTGATGAGGATAATGTATCTTTAGCAGTTGTTGAATAAAATGTTCTTTATATATATATATGTGTTAGATCTATTTGATCTCTACTTCAGTTTATGTCCATTTTTTTGTCCATTTTTGTCTAGGTGATTTGTCTAATGATGACATTAGAGTGTCTAAATCCCCAACTATTATTTTACTAGAGTCTATGTGTCCCTTGAGCTCCAATAATATTTGCTTTGTATATCTGTGTACTCCCGTGTTGGGTGTATTTAAAATTGTTATATCCTCTTGCTGAATTTATTATTTTGTCATTACATAATGGTTTTCTCTGTCTCTCTTTTAAGTTTCTTTGACTAAACCCTATTTTATATGATATAAGTATAGCTACTTCTGCTCAATTTTGGTTTCCATTTGAGTGAAATATCTTTTCCATTTCTTTACTTTCAGTTTATCTGTGTCTTTACAGGTGAAGTGAATTCTTTGTAGGAGGCATATAGTTGGATCATGTGTTTGCTTTTATCTTTTCAGCCAGTCTGTATATTTTAATTGGGTAATTTAAACCATTTATATTCAAAGTTATTATTGGTAAGTATGGACTTACTCCTGCCATTTTGTCAATTATTTTCTGGTTGTTTTGTGTATCCTTTATTTTTTTCATTCTATTTAATTATTTATGTTGGTTTGGTGTAGTAATAACTTTTGATATTTTTCTCATTCTCATTTGTATATCTTTTCTACCAGTGAGTTTTATATTTTCATGTATTTTATGTTGGTAGATATTTATTTATTTGCTTCCAAATGTAGAGCTCCATTAAGCATTTCGTGTAGAACAGATCTAGTTGTGATGAATTTCCTCCATTTTTGCTTGCCTGGGAAAGACTTCATTTCTCCTTCATTTCCAAAAGATTGTTTTTCTGGTTATAGTATTCCTGCTTGGCAGGGTTTTACTTACTTTTAGCACTTTGAATATATTTTTCTCATCTCTCCTATTCTGTAAGGATTCTAATATGCTGTTAGTCTAATATGGTTGCCCTTAGATGTGACCTGCCACTTTTCTCTTTCTGTTTTTAGAATTTTCTGTCTTTGACTTTTAGCAGTTTAACTAAAATGTGTCTTAGAGAGGCTTTTTTGGGGTTGAATCTATTTGGACATTTTTGGGGTTTTGTATATAGATTTCCATATCTCTCTGAAGACTTGAAATATTTTCAGCTATTATTTCATTAAATAGGTATTCTATGCCTTTTCCCATCTCTTCCTCACCTGAAACTCTCACAATACAAATATATATATATTTTTTACTTAATGGTATCCTATATATCCCAGAGACATCCTTCATTCTTTTTATTTTTTATTTTTATTTTTTTGTTTCTAACTGGGTTATTTCAAAAGATCTGTCTTTAATCTCAAAAATTGTGTTTTTTTTTTCTGCTAGAGGTAGTCTGTTGTTGAAACTTTCAATTGTGTTTTTAATCTTTCTCATTAAAGTCTTTATATCTAAGATAACTGTTTGGTTCTTTTTCATAACGTCTATCTCTTTCTTTGAATTTCTCATTAAGAGTGTACATTTCTAATTTTGTTGAATTGTCTCTCTGTGTTTTTTCTATCTTGCTATTTCCCTAAGTTCACTATTTTAAATTCATTTTCAGGCATTTCAAATATTTTCATTCCTTGGGTGATTGTTACAGACTATTGTGTTTCTTCAAATGTGCCATATTTCCTTGCTTGTTCATGTTTCTCATGCCTCTTCATTGATCTCTGTGCATCTGGTAGAAAAGTCACTTCTAATTTTATGCAGTTGATTTGTTGGGGAATTTTTTTTTTCTATAATGTGTTCTATAGTGTTGGTTGGGTAGAGTACTTTAGTTTTGGACTTGGGTGAACACAGTAGTGTACACTTCATATATTTTCTTTGACAGTAATCTACATCAGTGGTGTGTGCAAGTACAATAGCCTAGGCTGTGGTTGTTTTTTGAGGCTGTGGAAAAACCTTGCTAAAAGCAGAGATGCCAGCTGGGCCAAAGCCAATAGCTGTGCCACCTGCTATGCTTCCACATTTACCTCTCTGAGGAATGGGGTTGCCAGTAGAGGCAGCAGATCCTGGGCAGGATATCCCTCTGACCTAGGCATGGTCTTTCCTCTGTTCTAGATTGCTTTTGTCCTGAATTTCAGGGTGCTGTGTGGGCTCGGGTACTGGAGTCATGGCTGCATTGCTGGGTGTGGCTGTTGTAATGCTGCAGCTCATGGATTAATGTAATGGATTGTTGGAAGGGCTTCAGGAACGTGGAGTTGCTGGGGCTACTCGATTCCAGGGCAGGATGCACTCTGGTGGTGACTCCTCTCTGAAAATGCTAATGTACTGTGGCTTCTGGGGTTATGGGAGTAGAAGAGACAGAGATTGAATTCTTTCTCTGAATTAATGCAGTCACATGGAATCCAGGAACATTCCTATACTGGATTTGAGGCCAGCTAGGGCTATGATATTCTCCTGTAGCTAGGATTGCAGGTGCCTGTGATGGAAATGTGGTCTGCCAGGGACTCCTGCTTATCTTTTCCTTACTGTGGGGAGTCCCTCTTGTTTCAAGTTGATATGGACCACGTGTATTACTTCCCTCTCTATACTGCCATTCCAAGTCTTCATAACTCAGATAGTATTCATCACTTCTTTGCTGAATTCCAGTATACCCCAGATAACTATATTAAATATGTTGTTATACATTTGTTGTTATGGTCTTTTTGTATGGAGCACATGAGGGCTGGGTACCTTTACTCAGCCTTATGATGATGTTTCCAATTCTTAATATATGCTCCTTTTAATGGATGAAACTGTCAGAAGTAAAATAAAAACTTTTAACTTTTTCCATAATTAGGCACAATATGCAGGCATTCAAATGTCCTCAGGCTGGCTGTAATCCCTCTGCTTGCCACTGCCTCTGCTCTATAACTTTTTAAGGCTGAGCAACTGTAATCTCCAGTAGTGGAATCTTTCTTTTTCAGCCTTAGGCCACAGCAGGAGAAAAGGCAATTTTTGGATCAAAAGTACTTGGATAGACTAAAATAATAGTCAATGCTTGATGTAGAGTGCAGTATCAGTCCATAGTTTCCTTACTGATGCTTTGTTCATTGCTGAAAGTTGAGTGTTTCCTTTTTTTATTGTATAGCAATCCATGAACTATTAATATTTACGTATTAAGGTACTCTGATGTTTGGTGCATATATATTTAACATGGTTATATCCTCTTGCTGAATTGACTCATTCATCATTCTATAATGTTTGGTATATTTAACAGTTTTTGACTGAAAATAAATTTAAATCTTATGTAAGTATAGCTACTCCTGCTCTTTTTTAGTTTCCTTTTGCATAAATTATATTTTTCTATACCTTTACTTTCAGTCTATGTGTCCCTTTGTAGGTGAAGTGTGTATCTTATAGGTAGCAGATAGTTAGGACTTGTTTCTTTTTTATCCATTCAACCACTCTGTATTTTGATTGGAGAGTTTAGTCTATTTATATTCAGTGTTATTTTGGATGAGTAAGAATTTACTACTGCAATTTTGTTACTTGTTTTCTGATTGTTTTGTAGACCTCTCTTCTTTTCTTCCTTCCTCTCATTTTTTTTAATAAAAATGATTTTCTCTAGTATGTTTTAATTTCTTACTGTTTATTTTTTTGTGTATCTGTTGTAGGTTTTTTGATTTGAGGTTATCATGAGCTTATAAATGATGTCTTATAATCCATTATTTTAAACTGATGACAACTTAATGTTGTTTGCAAAAATGAATAAACTAACAATCAAAGAAAAAACTAATAAAAACTCTTGACTTTATTCCCTCTGCTTTTTAAGTTTTTGTTTCTAATTATATCTTCTTATATTGTCCATGTCTTGAAAAGTTGTTGTAGTTATGATATTTGATAGCTCATCTTTTAGTCTTTCTACTTAAGATATGAGTAGTTTACATACTACACTTATAGTTATTATAATATTCTGTATTTGTTTGTATATTCACTATTTCCAGTGAGTTTTCTACCTTCACATGATATCTTATTGCTCAGTAATGTCCTTTTATTTCAGATTAAAGAACTTCCTTTAACATTTTTTGTAGGACAGATCCTGTTTGATGAAATTCCTCAGCTTTTATTTGCCTAGGAGTCTGTTTCTCTTTCATGTTTGAAGGATATTTTCATTGGATATACTATTCTAGGATACAAGTTTCTTTAACCTTGAGAACTTTATGCCATGCCACTCTCTTCTTGTCTGTAAGATTTCCACTGAGTAGTCTGTTGTTGGGTGTATTGGACCTCCTTTGTTTGTTATTTTCCATTGCTGCTTTTGGGATCCCTTCTTTATGCTTGACCTTTGAGGGTATGTGTATGAGATGTATTGAGGTAGTCTTACTTAAGTCTGCTTGGTGTTATCACACCTTCTTGTGCTTGAACATTGATATTATTCTCTAGTTTTGGGGAGTTCTCTGTTATTATCACTTAGAAGAAACTTTCCACCCCAACCTCTTTCTTCCTACCTTCTCTTTAAAATCATTAACTCTTAGATTTGCCCTTTTGAGGCTATTTTCAAAATCTTATAAGCATGCTTCATTCTTTTTTCTTTTGTATCTCCTTACTATTTTCAAATAGCCTGTCTTCAAACTCATTAATTCTTTCTTCTGCTTAATTTCAATTCTGCTGTTGAGAGACTGATGCATTCTTTAATACATCCATTGAGTCTTTCAGCTCTAGAATTTCTGCTTGATTTGTAAAAATTATTTCAATCTTTTTGTTAAATTTATCTTATAGAATTCTGAGTTCCTTCTCTTTTTTGTCTTAAATTTCTTTCAGTTTCCTCAAAAGAGATATTTTGAATTTTCTGTCTGAAAGTTTACATATCAGTTTTTCCAGGATTGGTCACTGGTGCCTTAATTATTTTGTTTGTTGAGGTCATGTTTTACTGGATGGCCTTGATGTGTGTAGTTGTTTGTCAATGTCTAGGCATCAAATGCTTAGGTATTTATTCCAATCTTCCTAGTATGACCTTGTTTGTACCTATCCTTGGTGAGAAGGTTTTCCAAGTACTCAAAGGGAAAGGAATGTCATGATCTAAGTCTTTGGTCACTGCAGCCACATCTGCATTAGGGAGCACTCCAAGCCCAGAAATGCTATGATTCTTACAGACTTGTAGAAATCCTGCCTTGGTGGTCTTGGGTAAGATCCAGGAGAATTCCCTGGATACCCAGGCAGAGTATCTTGTTCACTTACTTTACTTTTTTCCTAAACAGAATCTCTCTCTCTGTACTGATTGTTCTGGAGTTAGGGAAGGAGTGTCAGGATACCCCTATGGTCAGTACCACTGTGACTTTGCTGGGTCAGACCTGAAGCTAGCACAGTACTGGGTCTCACTGAAGGCCTCTGGTACCTGGCTACACTGACGTTTATTTAAGACACAAGGGCTCTTCAGTCAGCGGCTTGTGAATCCAGCCAGGTTTGTCTCATTCCCTTCATAGTAGTGGGTTCTCTTCTGGCCCAGGGTGGGACCAGAAATGCTGTTAGAGAGCTAGGGTATGGAGTTGGAAACTTTAGGAATCTATTTCATGGTTTATTTTACTGTGGCTGAGCTGGTACCTAAGTTGAAAAACAAAGTCCACTTTATCTTTCCCTCTCCTTTCCTCAAGCAGGAGTCTTTCTTGTGGCCACCACTGTCTCAGTCCCATGGTAAGTAATGCCTGGCTACCACTGATGTTTATTCAAGGCCCAAGTGCTCTCTCATCAGGTTGTGGTGAATCCTGCCAGGTTTGGTCTCTCCATTCAGAGCGGCAGGTTGCCTTCTGGCCTGGGGTGGGCAGGGTGCATCTACAAATGGCATTCAGGTGTTAAGACTAGAACTGGGGACTTCAGGAGTCTGCTTGATGCTTTATCTTACTGTGGCTGAGCTGGTGCCCAAGTTGCAAGACACATTTTTTTTTATTCTTCCCTCTTCTTTCCTTAAGAAGAAGGAGTCTCTCTACGGGGCTACCACAGCTGGAACTGTGCTGGGTCAGTTGAAGCCAACATGCTACTGGGTCTCACTCAAGGCCCATTGTAAGTACCGCCTGGCTACTGCTGATGTTTATTTAAGGTCCGAGGGCTCATTAGTCAGCAGGTGATAAATACTGTCAGGAGTAGCTTCTTCCTTTCAAGGCGGTGGTATCCCTTCTGGCTAAGGTTGTGTCTAAAAATGTCATTTAGTATCTAAGGTCTAAAACAAAGAGTTAAGGATTCTGCTTGGTGCTTTATTTTAACTGTGGCTGAGCTGGTATCCAAGTTGCAAGACAAAGTTCTCTTTATTCTTCTCTTTTCCTTTTCTCAAGTGAAAAGTGCTGTAAGCTGTGCTGCCTAGAGTTGGGAGACGGGTAACACAAGCATTTCCTTGGCCATCCCAGCTGGTGTCTCACTAGGTAATGTGCATTCTAAGCCCACTGGACCTGAGTCCAGCACAGCACGAGGACTTGCCCAGGAATTGCAATCACTGTTACCTAGACTGCCTTTCAAATAAATTTAGGCTCTTAGAGCAGTTTAGCCCATGGTGGTGGGGCTAGCCAGAACTCAGTTTCTGACCAAAGGGATAGATGATTCCCCTCTGGTTAGGGCTTGTCTAAATGTTCCCTCTGTGGGCCTTGGCTGAATTCTGCCCTATGTTGCTTTCTACTGTGACAGGGAAACACTTGAATTCCAATGTAAAGTCTCAGAGTTACTACACTCCAACTCCGTCAAGCATACAGATTCTATCTCTGTGCCTCCCAGCGTTTGTTGGGGAATGTGGGATAAGTGGTATCAGCAATTCAAGACTATCTTTTCTACCCTCTTCAGTGCCTCTTTACTTGATATGATGCTAAAACCAAGTACTGTGAATGCTCACCTGATTTATAGTTCTTATAAAGCTGCTTTCTTGTGTGGATAGTTGTTCAGTTTGGTGTTCCTGCATGGAGGGTGATCACTAGAGTGTTCTATTTGGCCGTCTTGTTCTGTCTCCTCTCTTTTATGTCTTTTAATTTTTCAATCCATTTATATTCAAGGTAATTATTGATAGGCAAAAACTTATTATTGTAGGCAGCAAGCTTCATTAAAACACTTACTTTAAATTCTTTGCTGGATAGTTTATACAACTTTATTTCTTTTGGATTGGTAACTGGTTACTTAATTTTGTTCCTGTTTATAGCATTCCAGAATACAGGCACTATAAAAAATAAAACTCAAATAAATGGAAATAAATATGCTGTGTTTGTGGTTTAGTTATAGATGTGTTAACTGACTAATGCAGCATAAATATAACTTCTATTTGTTGTTGTTGTTGTTAAGATGGAGTTTCGGAGTTTTGCTCTTTCACTCAGGTTAGAATGCAGTGGCATAATCTTGGCTCACTGCAACCTCCGCCTTCCTATTTCAAATGATTCTCCTGCCTCAGCCTCCCAAGTAGCTGGGATTAAAGGTGCCTGCCACCATGCACAGCTAAATTTTTTTTTTTGTACTTTTAGTATAGACGGAGTGTCACCACGTTGGCCAGGCTCATCTCAAACTGTTGACCTCATGATCCACCCTCCTTGGCCTCCCAAAGTGTTGGGATTACAGGCGTGAGCCACCATGCCAGGCCAATAACCTTTTTTTGTGTGTGTAAACAGCTTCCCACTGGAAAACAAGTGAGGACAATGATAGAGCTACACAAAAGAAACCTATATGGAAGCAGTGGAAAATTGTGTTGGAGAGCTGTGATGGAGAGGGTAGTGAACAAAAATGAATTGCTGAAGAACTTGGTGTTTGCTTGCAAAAATGTTAAGACTGCATTAAATCTCATTGAAGTCTTTGTTACTAGGAGAAATTTTTGAACTCTTTTTATTCTGACACATAACAAAGAAAGAGACAAAACCTGCAGTCAGAAGAGTGGTGCGCATAGTTAAGCTCGTTATTTGCCATGCAGCCTCGGGAATATCATGGCACTGAGCAGCAATTTCTCCTCTTTATAATGGGCAAGATACAAGTTTCTACCTATCTTGCCCATTATAAAGAGGGTTTCTACCATATATTATGGGTCTAAATATATTTAACGAATATATAAATAAATACATTTATGTTTAAAAGTATATAAAGTTATTTATATACGGCTCTTTACATACATGCTGTCTCATAGATAAAACATTTAAGAAATATTAATTGACGTTAGCTAATGTTATTATTATATATATGTGTATATGTATATATATGTCAAAATGACAGACACATGTTAACTATATTCAACTACATTATATATGTAACTATATTTTATATATAACCATTATGAAGACTACTGCATGGCATATGTATTTGTGTATATTGTGTGTTTATTCATACTATTTTTTTTAAAGGAAGATTTGCAAGGGACAGATAAGGGGACAGATTAGGATTCTTCATCAATCATATCCCTGCAGAAACATCAATATAAACATCTATGCAGGAAAATGCCTTCGCAAGAGCTAAGGAAAGCAATTCAAAGATGATAGTACCTGGTTGTCACACACAATAATAAAAGACACATTGAAGAGAATAGAAAGGACAGTTTTACATTTAGCCTCCTCTAGTCCTAAGCAGCACAGTGTGGAGAGAGATACTGTTCACTTGGAAGAAAGAGATAGAAGTAAGCACAGGGCTTTGCCTTGGACCCCTGCATGAGGCCCATTGCAGTAAACCCAGAACTGGGCAGCCCCTAATGGCTACAGATTTCAGGCTGGTACCCAAAGGCTGAGACTCCAGACACTGCCCCCAGCACCAGGCGAAACCCCACAGCCCTAGGCTTCAAGCCTGTGAGGTGGACTTGATCTAGATTATATGTGACCCACAATACCTTAAATATTTACTATCTGGCCTTTTACAGAAATCATTTTGTCAGTCCCTAATCTAGATCAAGGATGACAAGTCTATGGCTTATTTGCTGATATTCTATCCTGCTCTGCCAATGGCAGACATCCTTAATATTTTACAGAAATCTCCTCCGTCTGCTTCAGAATCCCTATCAGCATACTGGTCCTAAAAGTTATTAGCAACACAGTGGATTTGTCATTTTAGCCTCCAAGTCCTCATACTCAGAAGACTTTTGTGACAGTCTCTGTTAGTGTTTCCAATCCTATTTTTCTAACCTTTTAGTGTATTCTAGCTGACTTCCATTGCCAGTATCTATATGTCTTTTGCCCAAGGGCTTTTTCCAAAGTCATTCAAAGTGGCTCTCCTCCTACTCACAGCTGGCCAGAAATGCCAAGGAATTAACACCTCTGGGAGTAGTGTCAGGAGTTGGTGTATAAATACCCCAGCTCCCTTGTATTTCGGGTAGGATAATTATGAGACATTTTTAACAAAAATCTCCCAGAGTTTCCCCATGAGGTTAAGCTCAATTTGCTCATTAGGGTATCTAGCCTAATGAGGCAAACTTTATTGGCTATTTTCCATTCCCTCTGTCACTATTCTCTTCCCCGTTGTGTTCCCTGCCTCTCCAAAATAAACTACTTGCACTTGAATCCTTGTCTCAGAGTATGCTTCTGGAGAAATCCAAACAAAGATTTTAAACCTAGTTCTCTATGGAAGTAATGCTTTTACAAAGGCCTCTAATTTAAAGCATCACGAACTTCACTTACAACTCCTCAAAATTGCTGCCTGCTGTTACTCACTTTCAGGACAGCCCAATTTTGTGTGGTCTGATATCTCTATTATTGATTCTGACATTACAGATGCGTCAACCAATTAATTTTCTGATTGCATACTGGGTGCTTTTCAGCCTTCTTCTCCAGACTCCTATTAGTGAAGAGACTTCCTAGGTGCCCTTACAATGGAAAATTCACAACCAATAAACACTTGAATCTTAAGATGTACATTGGCCAGGCAGGTTGTTATACCAAAGTCTAATAATAACTCAATTTTTCCTCATACCCTGGCAGGAAATGCAGGCAGCTGTGTCCAATTATGCTGAGCACAGCAAACTCAAACTTATTAAAGGTAAGAAGCAGGCTGTTTCAGGATGTGAAAAACTCAACATAATGTGAAGCTAATTTCTCAAGTGTATGGTATACTTACTGTTTTTATTTCATTTATTTCTCAAGCCAGTATTAAGTTTTTAGTTCCCAATATAGGGCAGGAAACATGGTTATTATGAATACACAAAAGTCACAGTTCAAATACATATGCTCCATTCCTGGGTCAACCAACAACTCTACTGACTGACCCACGGTAAATCACTTGTTTCATTTACTGATTAGGAAAACGCATTTAACAGTGCCTTCTAGTAAAAGGAAAAAAAAGTTAAGGTTTATATAAGGCTTTGAGATCTAAAACCAATATACAGAAAACAGCAAGATGGTGGGGCATTTTAATTAATTGTCATGTGAGTTCACCTGAAATATTAGAACACTGTGATTTATGAGGTGATGTTTGTGAATCAGAAAAAAATTATATTTTGTCATGATGTGCAAAGTGCAAAAAAAAGAGTATTTCTTCCAGTAACTTTTCCCCCTTTGACCACCTCTGGCTTACCAAGAGAAGCTGATTCCATCAGCAACTTGGTCCATCACCAAATGATTCTGATGATATTTTCTAAGCATTTAAGCAGAGTTTTCCATGCTGCAACACAGACCTGGCATAACTTGTTTCCTTCCTTTACTAGAAATAATTGATCCCTCTGCTAACTTTCTCTAATGAGGGCAAGCCAGGGATCAGTCTCTTTTCTCACTTTTTACTAATTGAATTTTATTTTTCCTATACCATAAGATACTTTACAACTGGATCCAAGACAATGCACACGGTGATTTTTCATGCTGCCAAAATTAGTTTTTTATTTTTCTAAATGACTTTCATATCCCTCTTCTAAAGTAAGTCCTCTATCATAGTGATGCCCAACATTATTGGCACCAGGATTTGTGGAAGACAACTTTTCCACAGATAGGTGGGGTAGGGAGCAGAGGAGGTAAAATGAGGGGGATGGCAGGTAAGGGGAGGAGTTTCAGGATGAAACTGCTCCACCTCAGATCATCAGGTATTAGATTCTCATAAGGAGTGCACAACCTAGATCCTTTGCAAGTGAAGTTCACAATAGTTTTCGGACTCCCATGAGAATCTAATGTCACTGGTAATCTGACAGGAGGCAGAGCTTAGGTGGTAATGCTTGCCCATTGCTCACCTCCAGACACGCAGTCCGGTTCCTAGACAGGCCACTGGTGAAAACTGGTCAGTGGCCCTGGGGGTTGGTGCCCCTGCATCTATCATATCATGCTTACTCATGTTATCCTGTGCTTTTCATTCATTGACTTTAGAGCTGTTTGTAATTATGTATTCATTTTGTTGGTTATGTAACTAATATTTCTTTATCCTCACTAGTCTATATACCTCAAGAGGGCAGGAACCCTATTTGTCCATTCCTATATTCTCAGTGTTTTTCCTAACACATGGTATTGTTGAATGATACTAATTACATATTATATACACTTAACACACTTATATATCACATCTATTAATATAAAATTATTATTATTCAACAATGCTATGTTCCAAAAATATACTTAGCCCTAAGGATATGTATCTATATGTAAAATATATATACATGCATATAGTATATACTGCCTGCATATATACTATAGATACATTATGTACACATGTGCATACACATATGTTTATTTATTTATATGACCCAAATATATATAGTTATTTTTCTTTTAAAATACTCAATTTTTATAAGTTTTCATCAGAGGGAATGAAAAGCTTGTTGAAGTCTGTTGTCCAAGTTATGTTTATTTTTAACTTTCTAAGGAGAGACGAAGTTTGTTTTTTATTGTTTCAGACTGAGGATGTACAATGCACTGGCTACATTTATATTAGTTGCCATGGTTTCAAATACTTCAGAAATTGTCCAAGAAAGGAGTGGAATTTTTCTCACCATGCAAAGATGTTTTTCCTTAACTTGTTTGTGCCCACGTAATGTACCAGTTTGAATCGTCTGCCTATCTCCTCCCCATCTGTGCTGTTTTCAAGGGGCGGAGAGGAAAAGAAAAGAAAAAAGCAGGTAGAAAAGAGTTAGACATAGTTTTCATTTCAGCACCTATTAGCTCACAATTACACACTCTTGGTTGTATACTGAAGTCCTCTTACATAGTATAGACGGCATCTATAATACGTTTTGCTGTTCTTAAATCATTCCTACATGACCATATAACAGCTTTTGTAAAAAAGGCAGGGCAAAAACTACTAATCCTCAAGGGGCTGAACTGTCAGAAAAGATTTTATGCTAACAATTCTATTCCTGCTGCTGCTGCTGTTGTTTTTAGTTATTCTTTTATGACCAGTTGAAAGGAACTACTTTTGTAGGGATGACTGCCTTTGCTTCTGCTCTAATTACTTATCCATATTATTATCTCTATTCTCCTGAAAAGGAAAATTCATCTTGTCTAGAGAAAGTGTTACTCCCAATTTTATGGCTTCTTTTCCATTGCAGTAGCCATTATTGCGTCCTCACTTTCTCTTACTAATGGCTATTACTTATTAAAAACGTATGTGCTTGAAAATGGGGTTTAATATGATAGAGTTAATATTTACTTAACCCTCACAATGACCCTGTAGAATAGGTCCTATAATTATCCACATTTTAGAGACGAGAAAACTGAGCCAGAACCCAAAGTGTGGATCTAGAACTCTAAAATAGATCTTTATGACATTAGACATTTATGAATTTATTAGTTTAGGAAGTTTATTGACAGCTAACTATGACATAGGTAATTCTATAAGTTCTGGAATATACATTAATGGACAAAATAAAGTTTCTGCCCCATAAAATTTCTAATGATCTACACACAGGACTATCCTGTCTCTTGTATCATTTATTGAAGCAAAAGGAAGATTTTGCCCAAAAATATTGGGGTATTTCACTCTTTGTAAGTTACTTTAAATATTGTGGTATTTCACGCTCTGTAAGTTACTTTAATCTCATGTCAGTAAGCAGCTAGTCTATCGCTAAATAAGGAAGCGCTGATAGACAAGTTTTGGGTGTCTGCTCAATCTGTTATTCTTTTCTCTAAGTTCCTGCTATCCACAGGTATGGGCCTAAGAAGTTGTATCTTTCCTGTGCTCCATCACCTTGTCAACACCAATGCTCATGGCTGACTGGCTTTTCTCATGACTGCTAGGTTAATGTGTTTTTTTTTTTTTTCCTCAATCTAAAATTTGAAATAAAAAATCAGAGATACTGAAAAGACTGCCTGCTATTTGAAGAGAAGAGGTTTAAACTGATTTTATCCTGTCATTCTTGGCTATGTAGACTCAGGAATAACAGAAGTTTGCCTTGAGAGTGAGAGAGAGAAAAAGAAGAGAAAGAAGGAGGGAATTGTGGGTGAAAGAAGTTAAGTAGATAAACAGAAGCTGCAATAGAGAATAATATGATACTAAAAAGAAGGAAACAAAAAAAGCACTCTCTTAATATGGCACCTGAAATCCTATCTTAGTTTCTGCTGCTAGGAAACCTGCCTAAGAGAGTTGGTACTAGGAGTGGGCTTAGGAGCAGCTGGCTGAGATGGAATTTTGGAGTTGGATCACCCACCAGCCAGTTGGCAATGAGGATACTGTCACTGATGGCAGATGGAGTGGTGGTAAATCTAGCATGAGGTTGCAGCACACTTGGAGGGTGAGGACCTTCACCTGTGCTGACCCAGTATGGGACACAGCTGGGAGGAGTGCACTAACTCATGCAATACCTCTAGCATATTATATGAAAGATGTAGGGGAATACTAATTATGATGATTATGTTGTGCTGACCATCATTGGTGCTTTGCAGAGATACAAGCTCAGAATAAATAATCAATTTAAAGTAAAGCTTGAGGGTCAGAGATCCTCCTAGGCAGCATTTAGAGATCCTCACTACCTAAACTAGAGAGTAGGGGAACTGAGGACTACGCAGATAATATAACTGGAAGGCTGGCAGAACTTCAGAGAAAGCTGGCAGTCTCATTGTGGTGCTTCACCCATACCAAGTAAAGCCATAATAGAGAAAAAGTGTGACTCTGAGATTGGGATGAGGATATCTGCGTAGATTTACTTGAGCAACCTGAGGTGTCAGATTCTCTGATCCTTCTGGGCCTGCAGAAGGCTTCCATTTTCCTTCATTGGAAGACAGAGCCCAGCCCACCTGCCCACTTCCACTCTTTGGTGAAGGCAATGGAGAAACCCCAAATGAGGCAAATGCTTTGTAAGATAATGCTGATCTGACTCCACCTCCTCCCCTGGTTGCCAGATTGACAATGAAGGGCAGATGGTAACAAGATGGGCCTGCTGAGGTGCAGGAGGAGCTCTATGCCAGGGAAGCACGGAACCTGGCTATCACAGACTAAGTAGAGTTGGTAGAGCTCAACTTGGATTTTTGGGGTGAAAGGTCAGGTCATTGGATAATGGAGCCCTTGTTGAATTAGGGACTCTCTAATATCATAGGATTTAACACCTTAGTGGGGGCTCTGAGACATGGCCCTGATACATTTCTGGGATGAGCCTTGGAGGCTTAGATAAAATGGTGGCCCACATTAAATAGCATAGAGATTCCAGAACTGCCATGACAGACAGTGGGAGAAGGCCTCAGAAGCCTCTGAGAACTGGTATGCTTGGAAGAGTCTGCTATACAATAATAGAAAACCCACCAGCTGACTATATCCTTGGGGCAGGGGCGCTGAGTGCACCCTATTTACCAAGGCGATAAAAAGGTATTGTTAAGGACAGTACCTGCAAAACAGGATGTGTTAGAAGTTCAGTGGAGGCTGTCCTCTTTATGTGGGGCTGAAGATAGGAGACACTGGTACAGAACTGAGATCCTAGAAGCATTTGATATAATAAGATAACAGATTATTAGAGGCCACAGGCAACACTTCGTCATCAGAAGCAAGGCAAGCTTAAGTATTCTAATGGGCAGTGAGACTGGAATGGCAACCTAAGGGACTAACCCATGAGGATCTATGATGCTGTCTATTAAAGCTCTCACTCCATAAGTCATGTGCCCCCAGACCTTTATCTCAGGCGTATCTCTAGAGGACCTCACATAAGATTACCTCATTTCCAGCCCACAGGCTCAGAAAGCGCCTGTCTAGGCCTTAGACATTCTTAAAGAACAGGAGAGAAAACCTCTGATTTCCAATGTTAAATCTGAGCCCCTCCAGGAAGTTACCAGGCAGGAATGGCAGCAGCTGGTCTGTCTCCTGTCATCACGGAGCTAAAGCAGACGTCTTTCCTCAGCCCAAAATGATGGCCCTGAAAATGCAGACTGTGCAAGTTGGCGCGGGAGCTGTCCTGGGGTTGTCAGATGGTGTGCGCTCACATGGACATAGCATGTGGGCTCTGCTGGATGGATGAGGCGGAGACCCATGAGTCAGCTAGTAAGTGAGGGGCCCGATTTGGTCACAGAGATGAATCTTAATAAAATAATTATATACGTTGATAATTAATAGGTTTGTGTGTGTGTGTGTGCGTGTGTGTGTTTGTTTTGTTTTGTTTTTTGAGACAGATTCTAACTATGTCACCCAGGCTGGAGTGCACTGGTGCAATCTCAGCTCACTGCAAGCCCTGACACCTGGGTTGAAGTGATTTTCTTGCCTCAGCCTCCTGAGTAGCTGGGATGACAGGCATGCATCACCACGCCCGACTAATTTTTGTATTTTTAGTAGAGACGGGGATTCGCCATGTTGGCCAGGCTGGTCTCGAACTCCTGACCTCTGGTGATCACCCACCTCAGTCTCCCAAAGTGCTGGGATTACAGGCTTGAGCTACGACGTCTGGCTGACTTTTGTTTTTTAAGTGGCTTTTTGGTCTGCTTTCTCATTGGATCCTGTATTAAGACAAGGTATTTTTGGTTATACATAAGAAAAACAAAACTTGAATTAAGCTCAGTCCAAGAAAAGAATTTATTAACTTACATAATTCAAGGAAGGGTTGAATAAGCACACCATAAGAAAGGCAGATAAGCAACTGCACTGTAGGAACAAATAGATCCAGGAACTTAAATGTCGCCAAGTCTTTCCTCCTGATTCTCCAAACTCCCTTTTTGTTGAAGTCGGCTTCATTCTCTCTCACTGCAGATTTGTTCTCTGTTTAAGGAGCAACAGAATGGTATCAATAGCTTCTGAGTTCACTATCTCTATGGCTTCAATTTCTAGAAAGAAAAGGCCCAGACTCTTTGGTCCAATGTACAAAGATTTAGGGAATGGAGCTACTTACTATGTCTTGAGTTGGTGGCTTACCCATAGATTAATCAACTGTAGCCAGAGGGATAGGGGCATGTTCAAACATGACATTGTTTAAGGAGAAGGGTCAATTCTTGGTCAAACAAACCTCTATACCTCCACAGGTTTCCACAAGAAAGCCTTAGGCAATCCTGGGTGGAAGGCAGAGATGCCACTCCCTGTCAAAGGCACTGAAAGTAAATATAGAAAACGTAGTTCAGGTCTCCATGAGAGCATGTTGGTATGAGGGAAAATGCTCAAAACTTAAAATCAAAGGCGATAAAAGTTCAAGTAGTGGTTACGCCATTAACTGTCTGAATAGGAATGGGTCATTGCACTTCTCTATGTGACTTTACTGTAAAATGGAAGGAGTCACTGTCCTGTTTCCCAATGATTATGGAAGCCAAATGATAATTTTAAAAGGTAAGATAGTATAGTGGAGCCAGGTCTATAGACAGACAAATCCAGGTAAGAATTTCATCCAGGTTAAGAAGCGAGAAAACTTATTTCTAGCTATGTAATTTTAGATAAGATTCTTAACTGTAGGGTCTGTTCATTAATCAGTAAAATGAGAATGATTATATCTACTTTATTGGGTCATTGTAAGAATTAAATGAGATAAGATATCCAAAGAAATATAATAACACAGCAAGTACCCAGTAAATGTTAGCAACTATTATTATAACAATACTAATAACCATAATCTCCTGGTAGCCTGTGAGTTCATTGAATGTTGAGATTATATTTTATGCATGTTTATTTACTGAGTTCATTGGATCTTAGAATTAGGTTTTATGCATGTTTATTTATTACTCTAAAGTAATCCCAGCATAGGACTTGCCATGTTATCCAAATTTAATATGTATTTTCTGAATCTTAATCATAATATCCCGTCATCCATTTTTAAGCCTATTATACATTCATTCAGAAAATAAGTAATGAGTTTGAACACACACACGTACAAATATGCACACGCACATACACATAAACACACAGTTGCATAATTATTCTACCCCTGGCATGACCACACTGGAAACTGTTTATTTATCTGATCTATTGTTCAGCATTTAGGTCATTATGATTATGGGAAACTTGACTGAATTTACATATACTACCAAAATGCATTAAGTATAAGAACATGCAATAAACAGCACCATTATCTAGTGCCTTCACATCGAAAACTTATGCCAGGCCAATATATTTAAAGCTTGTATTACTTAGACACATATTTCAACTCCACCTTTCATTTTATTCAACATATATAAATACATGCTTTCTAAGGATTTCTGAAATAACTATTTTCCTTTCCTTTATCTTTTGTGCTTTTTCTGGGTCCGTTGGACAGGTTTTCCTAGAATAGAGGAGAAAAGAAACACATGTTAATTTTGTTCTCCTGGGGAAGGTGCTGCAAATGTGTCTTCTGCGGCACACCTGCTCATTCCTAGCCCTGGCTCTGAGCCACACCTTCCCTAGACTGCTTCATTTCTGGGGAAGTAGCCGTGGCTTTTCAATCCCACCTGAAGGGAGGTCTGAAAGGCTCATTATAGTTTCTTATGCTGGATTTGGGAGGCTCACTTCTCTCCTTTCATTGGAAGGGCCTTTAAAAAGGCCTGGCCTCAATAGACTGGATTCCCAGGATAGAGTTCTATACAGGCCTGGAGGCAGACAAACAATAAGAGCTTCTGTAAGAAAAGCAAAGCAAGGCATTCATTATTTACCTATTTGTAACTGTGTCCTTCTTTGTTTACAAAGCTGTGGCAATATTTGTGTTGAATCACTTAGAGCAGAGAAATGCTTTTACCAGAGTTTTGAAGGAGACAAAACATAGTTCTCAATTCCTTGTTTTCCTATTCTTTTTTGCCCCATCCCCCAACCCCATAACAAGGCCTTAAAGTAACACAGCTCCTTACATGCACCTTGGAGCTGAGAGGTTCTAAATTATCTTAGCCCGAGTTTCCCAAAAACCAGAGCCTGGGCAAAGGCTTTTGAGGTATAATTTTCAGAATGGAATGTAATTCATGTAAGCCTGATTAAAGGAGAAGGAGTGTGGATAAGGGAAAGAGTGAGAACTAATGAGCCAATATAAGCACGTGTTATCAACACAGCAATCACTTGGTATCAGGTGGACCTGATAGCAGCATCTTTGAGGCTGTCTTCAGAGAAGCTCACAGACTGGTTCTCAGGGCAGTTTGCTCAATGAAAGAAGGAAGACGTTTATCTGCTCTCCCCAGAGTCCCATGGGTTTAAAGTTTCACTCCTCTGGGGCATTAATTCCCTCATAGTTCCCAGCAGCATCTGTCACCTCAGCATCCAAGGGAAAGACCTGAGGACACAGGTGAGCAGTGCTCAGAGCATACACAGGGTGTGGTGCCATCGGCCTGTGTTTATGGGAAGTTGGGTCCAACTGGTCAGAGATAGCTGGGACTGGGACAAGAAGCCAGAGCCTGATAAGGCCAAAAACGTCTGAAGTGGCACATAAGAGGTGTTTGGCATACAAGTTAATTTGCAAGGAGACATTTTTCTTTTCTTTCTTTCTTTCCTTTTTTTTTTTTTTTTTTTGAGATGCCCTGGCTGGAGTGCAGTGACTGTGGCTCACTGCAACCTTCACCTCCCAGTTCAAGCGTCTCCTGCCTCAGCCTCCTGAGTAGCTGGGATTACAGGAGCCTGCCACCACACCCAGCTAATTTTTTCTATTTTTATTAGAGATGGAATTTCACTATGTTGATCAGGCTGGTCTTAAACTACTGACTTAAAGTGATCCACCTGCCTCGGCCTCCCAAAGTGCTGGGATTACAGGTGTGAGCCACCGCGCACGGCCTGAGGAATTTTTCTTAAACGGAAGCTGTCATTAGCATGTGTCCACTTGAAGGGCAATACTGCACAGTGGTTTAAAGACTGGACTTCGAGTCTGGTAAAGGAGATTTTTAACCTGGTTCTGCTGTTTCATGACTATGTGACTTTGGGCCACAGATTTCTCACCTGTAAAATGAGGCTAAGAAAAAGACCTATTTTATAGGTTTTACTTAAGTAAAGCAGCTCACCTGCAGCATTTAGCGCAGCATCTAATTCAGCACAACATCTAATCTCTAATAAGCACTCAAAATTTGATATCACTTTTTTTTCCATTTCTGGGGATTATGTTACATTTCTCTTGGAATTAGATTTTATTTATAAAGCCATTAAATAAATTTTCTGCCAAATATCCACGAGTTATAATAGCCATAACCAATTCTTTCTGTGTTGTAGATGAGATGCTAAATGGAAGAGGACAAATAAGCCTGTCCGAAGAGTAAAGATAAACATACCCACTAACAGAGTTTCAGCAGTAGGGTGAAGGGGAAGGGATCTGTATTTTTTAAATTCCCAGGTTATCGTGATAGTGCGCATTTGCAAACCAACACTTAGAAACTACTTTTAGAGATTATTACTACCTTTAACCACAAGCCTTGACATGCCTATCACTCATAACGCTGGGATTTGTGAGCTTTTGGGTAGCATTTTTTTTAATGACCTCTATAAAGCAAATCATAAACATACACACACACTCTCACACACACACTCTCACACACAGATGTTTTGGAGGGGCTAGGCAGAGGGTCCAAGGGAAGTAATTTAAGTGTCATAAATTGCATGAATTTAATTAGCACAGGTATGCATACAAAGAGGAACTGAGGGGTTTCCCCAGCTCTCACACACAGTCTTAGGAACTCCAATTTGTAGTGTCTTATGTGGATTCAGCTCCCAGTTATCCTTCAGGGAGGCTGTCTGCTTTGTGAATTATGACTGCCAGGTTCGTATTCATGGCCAGCATGCTAGGCTGGCTGGCTTGTCTCCCCCATTGTGGAAAGCATGTGTTTATTCAGGAAACAGTCACTCAATTTTAACATTGGCCTCAGCAAACCTATTTGTTGAGGTAAATCCAGTGCTGCTGCAAAATTAAAATCCGGCTTGAACACCTTCCAAAACCAAACTGAAATGGCTTTTGGATTATCCACAGTAGTGGATTATTCACACCACTGCTCTCCTATTAACAAAGCCTTTATTCGTAATTCACCACCCAGACAAGTCCCAAAACTGTGAATGAGCACTGTTGCAAGTCTGTTGCATGCAACTCAGAACATGTTACCCTGTAAGCTGTGTGAGGAATTGTGGTTAGAGACCAGGTCTGTGGTTCTCAAAGTGTGGTCCCTGTCCAACAGCAGCAGCAGTAGCCGCACCTGAGATCTTAGAAGTGCAAGAAAATCATCCACTTTTTGTATAATTAGATGTGCACAATGGAAAAAAAAGATTGTAAAATATGAAATAAACTGACTAGAAATATTTAAGTAGAGATGAGGTAACATGTCAGAGGCTCATAGAAAAGATTCTTGTTTTAGGTGAGGCACTGAATAAAAAGGCTGCTAATAATGTTGCTTCTGATGCTAACATTCTGTGCTCCCATTTGCAGGAAGTGAGTGGTCAGAGTATCTCATCTCTGTGTTTTAATTTGGATCTCATGGATGGCCAGTGCACCCACACTATTACTCATTACTTCCAGACCAGTGTGAATCTTTTCCTGAGTTTTGCTGCGATATCTGCATTTGCTTCCAAGTAAGTATTTGGGAAACCATTTTCCAAATTGGTCTTATCTGTAACCAGAATTTCTGAGGTTTCTAAAGACTCCAAAAGCATAATGAAAATCAAACAAATGAGACTGTGTTTGGGATAAGATAAAAATGTTTGGGCAGTACGATTTAGCAGATCCATAAAAACTTTATTTTTATCACTGGAAGATTATCATTATTGACATGATTCATGAAATTTTAGCACAAATTGTTATTATCATGGATAATGATAAGGAAATAACTTTTGTACAGTCCTTTTTGGAAGACACAAAATATTTCTACATATTTGAGCACCTTTTGTTCTTATAGCGACCCTGTGAGCATTTGTTACCATGTTACCACTATTTCCCTATATACTATTTTATGACATTATACTCTGTTCATTTGGAAAATATTAATTCACTGAGTTATGAAGATATTTCTATCTGTCACATTTTATTATGCAGTATCAAAAATCACATTTGTTTATGGTATCACCAATATTTTCAGAAAAGTACGTACTGAGAAGCTGTCAAGTTCATGATTGCAGCTACAAGGTTTTCAAAATTCTCATTTTTAAGTTCAACCATTACCTTTAACACCAAATGTTGTTTCTTTGAAATGATAGGCTCACTTTATTATTCTCAAGAAAATATCTTCATGTCAAATTTCCAAGTCTGAACAAACAGAATTTATATTTTATGTCATACCCCTCTTCCCCCTTCAAATATCAGTTGGTTTAGCTTGCAACTCTCACATGTGTCTTTCTCCTCAAGACAACCATCATACATTGGTATGCAGCAGTGGTACTTTAGGCCTCTTGCATACATTTCAATTCAGCAATTTGTCACACAAAATATTAAAAAGGTATGTACTCAAAATGAAGATCAAATAAACTTCACATATACTGCTCCTACAGCAATATTATTTAGTGAAATTGTTTGTTTTTAAATACAAGTACACAGTGGTGAAAAATACGATGGATAACTACAAATGCAATTTGGTGCCACTTTTTAAAAAAATTATAGTTTAAGTTCTGGGATACATGTGCAGAATGTGCAGGATTGTTACATAGGTATACATGTGACAATGTCTTTTGCTGCACCCAGCAACCTGTCATCTACACTAAGTATTTCTCATAATGCTATACCTCCCCTAGTCTCCTAGCCCCCAACAGGCTCCAGTGTGTGATGTTCCCCTCCCTTTATCCATGTGTTCTCTTTGTTCAAATCCCACTTATGAGTGAGAACATGTAGTGTTTGGTTTTCTCTTCCTGTGTTAGTTTGCTGAGAATGATGTTTTCCAACTTCATTTGTGTCCCTGCAAAGACATGAACTCATCTTTTTTATGGCTGCATAGTATTCCATGGTGTATATATGCCACATTTTCTTTATACAGTCTATCATTCATGGGCATTTGGGTTTGTTCCAAGTGTTTGCAATTGTAAATATTGCTGGAATAATCATACGTGTGCATGTGTCTTTATAGTAGAATGATTTATAATTCTTTGGGTATATACCCAGTAATGGGATTGCTGAGTTAAATGGTATCTTTGGTTCTAGATCCTTGAGGAATCACCACATTGTCTTCCACAATGGTTGAACTAATTTACACTCCCACCAACAGTGGTAAAGCATTCCTATTTCCCCACCTCCTCTCCAGCATCTGTTGTTTCCTGACTTTTAACGATCACCATTCTAACTGGCCTGAGATGGTATCTCATTATGGTTTTGACTTGTATTTCTCTAATGACTATTGATGATGAACTTTTTTCCGTATGTTTATTGGCCGCATAACGTCTTCTTTAGAGAAGAATCTGTTCATATCCTTTGCTCACTTTTTGATGGTGTTGTTTGTTTTCTTTTCTGTAAATTTGTTTAAGTGCCTTGAAGATTCTGCATATTAACCCTTTGTCAGATGCATAGATTGCAAATATTTTCTTTCATTCTGTAGGTTACTTGCTCACTCTGATGATTGTTTCTTTTGATGTGCAGAAGCTCTTTAGTTTAATTTGATTCTATTTGTCAATTTTGGCTTCTGTTGTCATTGCTTTTGGTGTTTTAGTCATGAAGTCTTTGCCATGCCTATGCCCTAAATGGTATTGCCTAGGTTTTCTTCTAGGGTTTTTACGGTTTTAGGTCTTCAGTTTCAGTCGTTAATCTATCTTGAGTTAATTTTTGTATAAGGTGTAAGGAAGGAGCCCAGTTTCAGTTTTCTGCATATGGTGAGTCAGTTTTCCCAACACCATTTATTAAATAAGGATACTTACCACATTGCTCGTTTTTGTCAGATTTGTCAAAGATCAAATGGTGTAGATGTGTGGTGTTATTTCTGAGGGCTCTGTTCTGTTTCATTGGTCTATTTATCTGTTTTGGTACCAGTACCATGCTGTTTTAGTTACTGTAGCCTCGTAGTATAGTTTGAAGTCAGGTAGCATGATGCCTCCAGCTTTGTTGTTTTTGCTTAGGATTGTCTTGGCTATATAGGCTCTTTTTTGGTTCCATATGAAATTTAAAGTATTTTTCTAATTCTGTGAAGAAAGTCAATGATAGCTTGATGGAGATAGCATTGAATCTATAAATTACTTTGGGCAGGATGGCCATTTCCATGGTATTGATTCTTCCTATCTATGAGCATGAATGTTTTTCCATTTGTTTGTGTCATCTCTTATTTTCTTGACCAGTCTTTTGTTGTTCTCCTTGAAGAGGTTTTTCATATCCTTTGTAAGATGTATTCCTAGGCATTTAATTCTCTTTGCAGCAATTGTGAATGGGAGTTCACTCATGATTTGGCTCTCTGTCTGTTATTGGGTGTATAGGAATGCTTGTGATTTTTTCACATTGATTTTGTATTCTGAGACTTTGCTGAAGTTGCTTATCAGCTTAAGGAGGTTTTGAACTGAGACAGTGGGGTTTTCTAAATATACAATCATGTCATTTGCAAACAGAGACAATTTGACTTCCTCTCTTCCTATTTTAATACCCTTTACTTCTTTTGCTTGCCTGGTTGCCCTGGCCAGAACCTCCAAGACTATTTTGAATAGGAGTAGTGAGAGAGGGCATCCTTGTCTTGTGCCAGTTTTCAAAGGGAATGCTTCCAGCTTTTGCCCATTCAGTATATTGGTTGTGAGTTTGTTATAAATAGCTCTTATTATTTTGAGATATACATTCCATCATTATCTAGTTTATTGATAGTTTCTAGCATGAAGAGGTGTTGAATTTTATTGAAGGTCTTTTCTGCTTTTTTAGTTAATTATGTAGTTTTTGTCATTGGTTCTGTTTATGCAATGGATTATGTTTATTGTTTTTCATAATGTGGAACCAGCCTTGGATCCCAGGGATGAAGCCTGCTTGATTATTGTAGATAAGCTTTTTGATGTGCTGTTGGATTTGATTTGTCAGTACTTTGTTGAAGATTTTTGCATCAATGTTCATCAGGGATATTGGCCTGAAATCTTCTTTTTTTGTTGTGTCTCTGCCAGATTTTGTTATCAGGATGATACTGGCCTCATAAAATGAATTAGGAAGATGTCCCTCTTTTTCTATTGTTTGGAATAGTTTCAGAAGGAATGGTACCATCTTCTCTTTGTACCTCTAGTAGAATTCTGCTATGAATCTGTCTGGTTCTGGGACTTTTTTGGTTGGTAGGCTATTTATTACTGCCTCAATTTCAGAACTTATTATTTTTCTATTTAAGGATTCAAATTCTTCCTGGGTTAGTCTTGGGACAGTGTATGTGTCCAGGAATTTATCAATTTCTTCTAGATTTTTTAGTTTATCTACGTAGAGGTGTTTATAGTATTCTCTGATGGTAGTTTGTATTTCTGTGGATCAGTGGTTATCTCCCCTTTATCATTTTTTATTGTGTTTATTTGTTTCTTTCCTATTTTCCTCTCTTTTAGTAGTGATAGCAGTCCATCTATTTTGCTAATCTTTTCAAAAAATTCATTAATTTTTTGAAGGGTTTTTCATGTCTCTATCTCCTTCAGTTCTGCTCTGATCTTAGTTATGTCTTGTCTTCTGCTAGTTTTTGAATTTGTTTGCTCTTGCTTCTCTAGTTATTTTAATTGTGATGTTAGGGTGTTGATTTTAGATCTTTCCCGCTCTTTCCTGTGGGCATTTAGTGCTATAAATTTCCCTCTACACACTGCTTTAAATGTGTCCCAGAGATTATGGTACATTGTGTCTTTGTTCTCATTGGTTTCAAAGAACTTATTTATTTCTTCCTTAACTTCATTATTTACCCAATAGTCATTCAGGATCAAGTTGTTCAGTTTCCACGTAGTTGTGAGGTTTTGAGTTTTTTAATCCTGAGTTCTAATTTGATTGCACTGTGGTTGAAAGACCATTCTTTTGCATTTGCTGAGGAGTGTTTTCCTTCCAATTATGTTGTCAATTTTAGAATAGGTGTGATGTGGTGCTGAGAAGAATGTATGTTCTGCTGATTTGGGGTGGAGAGTTCTGTAGATGTCTATTAGTTCCACTTGGTCCAGAGCTGAGTTCAAGTCCTGAATATCCTTGTTAATTTTCTGTCTTGATGATCTGTCTCATATTAACAGTGATGTGTTAAAATCTCCCACTATTATTGCTTGGGAGTCTAAGTCTCTTTGTAGGTCTCTAAGAACTTGCTTTATGTATCTGGGTGCTCCTGTATTGGGTGCCTATATATTTAGGACAGTTATCTCTCCTAATTGCATTGATCCTTTTGCCATCATGTATTGCCCTTCTTTGTCTTTTTTTATCTTTGTTGGTTTAAAGTCTGTTTTATCAGAGACTAGGATTGCAACCCCTGCTTTTTTTTGCTTTCAATTTGCTTGGTAAATCTTCCTCTATCACTTTATTTTGAGCCTATGTATGTCTTTGCATGTGAGATGGGTTTTCTGAATACAGCACACCAATGGGTCTTGACTCTTTATCTAATTTGCCAGTCTGTGTCTATTGGGCATTTAGTCCATTTACATTTAAGGTTAATATTTTTATGTGATAATTTGATCCTGTCATTAAGATGCTAGCTGATTATTTTGCCTGTTAGTTGATACAATTTCTTCATAGTGTTGATGGTCTTTACAATTTGGTATGTTTTTACAGTGGCTGGTACAAGTTTTTCCTCTTGATATTTAGTGCTTCCTTCAGGAGCTCTTGTAAGGCAGGCCTGGTGGTGACAAAATCTGTCAGCATTTGCGTGTCTGAAAAGGATTTTATTTCTCATTCGCTTATGAAGCTTAGTTTGGCTGAATATGTAATTCTGGGTTGAAAATTCTTTAAGAATGTTGAATATTGACCCCCATTCTCTTCTGGCTTGAAGGGTTTCTGTAGAGAAATCCACTGTTAGTCTGATGGGCTTCATTTTGTGGGTAATCCGACCTTTCTCTCTGGCTGCCCTTAACATTTTTTCCTTCATTTCAACCTTGATGAATCTGACAATTACTTGTCTTGGGGTTATTGTTCTTGAGCAGTATTTTTGTGGGGTTCTCTGTGTTTCCTGAATTTGAAAAGTGGCCTGCCTTGCTAGGTTGGGGAAGTTCTCCTGGATAATATCCTGAAGAGTGTTTTCCAACTAGGTTCCTTTCACCCAATCACTTTCAGGTATACCTATTACATGCATGTTTGTTCTTTTCACACATTTCTTGGAGGCTTTGTTCATTCTTTTTCATTCTTTTTTCTCTAATCTTGTCTTCATGATTTATTCCATTAAGTTGATCTTCAATCTCTGATATCCTTTCTTCCACTAGATTGATTCAGCTATTGATACTTGGGTATGCTTCACAAAGTTCTCATACTGTGTTTTTCAGCTCCATCAGGTTATTTATGTTCTTCTCTAAACTGGTTATTCTAGTTAGGAATTCCTCTAACCGTTTTTTCAAGGTTCTTAGCTTCCTTGCATTGGGTTAGAACAATCTCCTTTAGCTCAGAGGAGTCTGTTATTACCCACCTTCTGAAGCCTGCTTCTGTCAATTGGTCAAACTCATTCTCAGCCAGTTTTGTTCTCTTGTTGGCGAGGAGTTATGATCCCTTGAAAAAGAAGAGGTGTTCGGTTTTTGGAATTTTCAGCCTTTTGCATTGGTTTTTCCTCATCTTTATGGACTATCTACCTTTCTTCTTTGATGTTGGTGACCTTGGGATGGTGTTTTTGTGTGGTCATCCTTTTTGTTGATGTTGATGTTATTGCTTTCTGCTTTTTAGCTTTCCTTCTAATAATAAGGCTCCTCTTCTGTAGGTCTGCTGGGGTTTGCTGGAGGTCCCCTCTAGACCTTGTTTGCCTGGGTATCACCAGTGGAGACTGCAGAACAGCAAAGATTGCTGCCTGCCACTTCCTCTGGAAGCTTTGTAACAGAGTGGCACCTGCCAGATGCCAGCCAGAGCTCTCCTATATGAGGTGTCTGTTGACTTCTGCTGGGAAGTGTCTCTCAGTCAGGAGGCATGGAGATCAGGGACCCAGGTTGACTTCAGACTGGTGTGCCAGCAGTGAGATTTTAAAGCCAGTGGATCTTAGCTTGCTGGGCTCTGTGGGGGTTGGATGCACTGAGCTAGACCACTTGGCTTCCTTACTTCAGCCCCCTTTACAGGGGAGCGAATAGTTCTGTCTTGCTGGCATTCCAGGAGCCACTACTGTATGAAAAAAACCTCCCACAGCTAGCTTGATGTCTGCCCAATCAGTCACCCAGTTTTGGGCTTAAAACCCAGGACACTGGTGGTATAGTCACTCAAGGGATTCTCCTGATCTGCTGGTTGCGAAGACCACGGGAAAAGTGTAGTATCTGGGCCAGAATGCACCGTGTCTCATGGCACAATCCCTCACAGCTTCTCTTGGCTAGGGAAGGGAGCTCCCTAACCCCTCACACTTCCTGGGTGAGATGGTGCCCTACCCTACTTCAGCTCACCCTCCATGGGCTACACACACTATCTAACCAGTCCCAATGAGATGAACCGGGTACCTCAGTTGGAAATGCAGAAATCACCTGCCTTTTCAGCTGATCTTGCTTGGAGCTGCCAGTGCCACTTTACTGATTTATACAATGAAACCAGCAGTTTTACCCACCATTGATTTTGTCTAGTCAGCACAAATGTCCAGCCAGTGAAAAAGGCAGGTCATGTATTATTATGAATACAGTTTTGATCTTATGGGCCCCCTGGAAGGGTATTGGGGAGTTTGGTGTTCACAAAAGTATTGCTTTCTTATATCAAGCTGCCTGTCTCTGTAGTAGCTGGATTTTGAAGCCAATGATCCTACATTCCATTTTGGAGTAAATACTTCTAGTGCCAAACTTCTTAACGTTACTGACATTGACATTTTTCATTTTGTGTTTCTTATGGACCATTTTGAACTGTTCTCCTTCTTAAACAATACATGGCAGCCCCAATAAACTTTCCATGCCTTTAACTCACTTTCTTCTCTCTAACTTCTAGAACTTCATAAACATTAGTTCTTCTGATGGGAAAACCACTCACCTCGTTAGACTGTAGGGCTAACTCATTCTCAGGTATGAGCTTAAATGTTATTTTTCCAAGGCAATGCTCCATGACACCTACATTGAAACATAATTTTAAATACCTACTATATGCTGGGGACTCAGCACTTCGTCAAACACTGGTAAATATTGAGTATACATTGTTACTCTCTGTTTAATATCTTTTTTATTGAGCTCCTTCTGTATGGGGACCCAACTCTGTATCATTCGTTCTTATATCATCAGCACCAGCATGGTGTTCTTTATTCATTCTTACATCATCAGTACCCAGCTGTTCATGAAACATGTTGAGAATGGCTGCAATATATAGTCTATAGCTGGTCCACATTATTCACAGATTCCATATTTGCAAATTTGCACACTCACTGTAATATATTTGTAATCCTAAAACAGTCATGTTGTTTTGATGGTCACACTCAGTTGTGCTCTGAGTAGCCTAAAATTTGAGCTGCCTGATAGGCATATTCCCAGCTGAGCTTTCACAAGGCAATGCTTTTGACTTCTTGTTTTAGCTTGAAACAAGAGTCGTTTGGGGGGTCTATTTAGTGCTACATTTTTTTTCACATTTTTTGAGAATTTTGCTGGTGATTTCACTGTTTTAAGGAGAAAATATGTGTGTTAGGTAAGCTTTGATCAGGCATGACTATACTGTTTGCTGCGAGTTCAATGTTAAAGAATCAACAATATATATGAAATGTCTATAAACAGAGACATATAAAACAAGGTTATATATTGATCAGTTGACAAAAATGTTGTGACCTGAGGCTTGCAGAAACCTAATCCTGTTTTTCCCCTAAGAGCAGTGGTTTAATATCTGCTACTTCTGTATTCAAGACAATATTTTAGAACATAACTATGATGAATAATGAGAACTGATTGTACCATTTTCCTGTCACTTTCTCTGGTCACAGAGTGAGCAGCCGCCACCTGAATTCTGATTCTAGCTCAACCATGTACTCACTACATGGAAGATCAGGAAACTTTCTGAAGAAACTACTCTAAAGATAGAACAGAATTCTGGTTAGTTCTTTCTTTCTACCCTGTTGTGGGTTGAATTGACTCTCCCCAAAATATATGTTGAAGTCCTAACTCTGAGTACCTGTGAACGTGAATTTATTTGGAAATAGGGTCTTTGCAAATGTAATAAATGTCAGAGGTAGTCTTACTGAATTAGGGTGGTTCATAAGTCCAAGGACTGGTGTCTTAATAAGGAGAGAGAAACTTATAACAGAGACACAGAGAAGACACATAGGGAAGAAGCTCAAGAGCAGACAGAGGCCAACTGGAGTCCAGCTGCTGCAAGCCAAGGAACCCAAGGACTGCTGGCAACCACCAGAAGCCACGGGAGCAGCACAGGACACATTCTCATTCAGATTCCGCAGAAGGAATCAACCCTGCAGACACCTTGATTTCAGACTTCTGGCCTCTGGAACAGCTGTAGAATACATTTCTGTTGTTTTAAGCCCCCAGCCTAGTGGCAGTCTATTGTAACAGCCCTAGGAAACGAATACACACCCCTTACCACTTTAAGGTAGCATCTTTGATGCGATCCAGCAGAAAAGAACTCCAAATAGGTAGACCTAGTGGAAAAGAACGTTGCATCTGCAGCAGTGTGGCAGCTCAGAACCGGCAAGTCCTCTGCTAATTAACAGGAAATTCCGGCCTCCAGGTTTTTGGTAGCGGGTGTCACTGAGAGAAGTAGGACGCTGGAGAAAGGGCTCATGTGGAAGCTTCCGTGCGTGGCATTTCACACCCTCAGATCAAATGCTGTTTAAAGGAGGAATGATACATATTAATGCAGCGCCTGCTTCAGTTGCTTTCAAGTGGCAGGAGCTGACGGTGCTGCGTGCGCGGTGAGACTCTGTAGAAGCAGCCCCTGACACTCTTGCGGGTTTGCCTCAGCGATTCTTCCCGCACTATACCCGGGGGCTTTCTTAATAGGCCCTCCGAGGGGTCCGGGATGTGCGCGGCTGTCACCGGCCACACGAGGGCCCGCAGCAGCCCGGCGGGCGGGCTGCCAGCCTCCCAGCAACGGCAACGCAGGCATTCCCTCCTCTGCCCGCCACGGGTAGGGTGGGGAGAGAGGCAGCCGACCCATTTCCCGTTGGGTTCCTGGGGATGGGCCTGAGGAAGGCGAGCCGCTCCCAGTGGAAGTGAAGAATCAGTGTCCTTGGGCTGTTCCCTGAGATGACATTTGAATCACTTGGTTCCACTTCCAGCTGCTGCAGGGGCCTGTACCCGCCTTAAGCCGGCAGGAGAGCTTTGAGCGCCTTAAGCCGGCAGGAGAGCTTTGAGCGGATGTACCTTCGCCAGCTCTCAGTTATCATGGGGGCACCAGAGCCTGAAAATCCTGCATGAAAATGAACTGAAGTCAGGCAGGCTGAACTAGCCCCTGTACCTGGGCCTGGTCCTGCCTCTAGCCACGTGCATTGTTTAGAGACACTCAGAATAGCCCTCAGTGACAATCTTCAGCTGAGAGTCGGGAGCGGGGCAGTGCATTCCTCCATCGCTGTGTGAGGAAAGTGAACCTCTGAAAGTCAATTAAAAAAAATTTATTATGATAACATAACATAAAATTTACCATATTCTCCATTTTTAAGTATACATATAGTTCAGTGGAACTGGATACATTCACAATATTGCTCAACCATCACCACCATCCATCTCTATAACTCTTCATCTTGTAAAACTGAAATTCCTTCCAAATTAAATAAGAACTCCCCTGTCCCTTTCTCACCCCATCTCCTGACAACCATCATTCTACTTTCCGTCTCTATGATTTTTGACTACTCTAAATACCTCATATGAATGTTCAGTACTCTTGGAAGTTTCACGTATCCATGGCGAGTCCTTGAATGTATGCCGTGAGGATGAGGGAGATTACCGTACTTAGTAAACATTTGTTAAATTAATAAATGAAAAGAACAAATGAGTAGATGAAATTATTCTGCTTATTGCAAAGTGTTACAGCCACTATAACTTTTTATTCCCAGGACCACCTTGGGAAGTAAGCAAAATAAAAATTATTCTTACTTTGCCAATATTGAACCAGAACTTGCATTTTTCTGGTTGCTAGTTTTGCTTTCCTTACTAACTTTTTGATATGGCAGAAATAACATAGGGTTTAACCTTGAATTCATCTATTACCTTCTCTATTCTTGTTTTCATGGACATTACTTGAGACATGGAACAAATTGTTGCTGATTGCTAAGGACAGACTAAGAATGACATGGAAATTCCTACATTTTCTACTGTCATCATTCAGATAAGCTTCAAACATGCTGAAATAGCTTCTTAAATTGGGGAAGGGTAGCTGTTCACATCCAAATAGTTAAACTTTTTATCTAGAACTCATCACCACATACACCATTTTATTTCTGGGACTAGAGATCCTGAAGTGAATCCTGACACACAATCGAGCAATATTTATTCATTTCAGCATACCTTTGATGATGCAGAGACCTTTCTCTGATTTGCCATATTCAGATTAATCAAGCACTTTTAGGAATAAATGCTTGTTTGGTATTTTAGGGCACCATTTAGGAAATGATAAATACAGACGTAAATGACCTATGGATAAATACATAAAAGTTCACAAATCTCTGATGATTTTTCACTATAATCTCAGTTGTGAGTGGTCCTGGATAATGATGTATATGTGAAAAATTAGATGTTACCTATATACCTTACTACTGGCATCTTTTACTCTATATATTTCTTGGTGTTCAAAGGCAAGATGGGCAATTCTCAAAGCCCTTCTGTGGTATATATACAGGATATACAGCATTCCCTGTAGTTGTACATAAAAGCCAAGACTGTGTGTAACCGTGGGGAAACAAGACTCCAAAAAGTCAAACATAATCTCTGTATATCTGACAAGCATTGTAATGAAGGTCCCAGAAATAATAAAGACCTATCAGGAATCACAAAGACCATTTTCACTCGATTATTATCTCTTATCTTTCTGTGAAAAGAGACAGCTTAATCAACCAATTTGTCCATTTCTGGAATCAAAGCTAGACCTCCTGAAAGATGCTCTTTAGATTCATTACAAATTTTTAGACCTCATTACCTGGGGTGGACCTCTGAGGATTCATTCAAGCTAGTCCTTTTATTTATGTTTCTGGTCCTAAGGACTCTTGTTATATTCCCTTTAGCTTCTGTTCCAAATTCCTATTAGACTCATGTTTCTCTTAGTGGTAACATTTCCTTTGCCTCCCTGTTTTTAATTTGGAGCTCTTAAATCCTTACATAAAGAGTCAATTAGTCTTTCTCCTCATCTTTAATGTCTGATTAGTTGACAAGTTTGATAAATTTGGCTTCATAGTTTCTCTCGATTCTCTTCCTTCTGTTTGTACCCCAACCTTACCACTTCATTCTAGTAGAACATTTTTATGGCTCATCTAAAACTATTGAACACTTCTTTCCAGAGAAGTCTGAGAAGCGACCATCTTTAGGAACCTTTTTTGAAAAAGAACCTACCCAATGAAGTTGATCCTTCCTTCTCCTAAAATCTTATGGCACATGAATTACACATTGTACTGTAGATATCTGTGCCCTTTTTCTTATTAGTTTTTTGGTTAAAATCTTAGAAGTACTAGGCTTAATTTCAGCCATGTAGGTCTGGCAGTATACTGCACCTATTAGACTTGAACCTAAAAGTCTAATAGAATGAGTTAAATTTTCTGGAGTCAAAGTATCTAGATCTGAATTCCAGCTCAGACATTTTCACATGCATGACCTTGGAAAAGTCATTTTACTGCTTTGAACTTCAGTTCTCTTATCTAAAAAAGAACAATAAATACCTTTGAGGTATGTATTTTAATATAAAGATTCTATCAGTGTTCTCTGGCACATAGTGAAAGTTAATTCAATTCATTTAACTGTTATTTTCTGAACAGATAATCTATACTAGGAATTCTTTTTGATTCCCATGATACTCAGTGGTTGGCAAAACAGATGAGTTCCTTGCTTTCATAGGGTGTAGACTCTAGTGGGAGAAGGTAGAGAGGGCTAATGTTACTTTGGTATAAATAGCATAGTTGTATCAGTTTTCAGCCAGTTTCCATTGTGATTTTTAGATGCCTGTGCTGTATTGGTTGCTAAAGATCTTAAATGCACTTATGGATACTGGTAATTACTAAGTAATGTTGAAATGGAAGCTTTGGATGATGCACCATGATATAAATAGCATATTCTAAAGTAAAATGGGAGGCCACAATATAAACACATCAAAAATGGTGTTGAAATCTATTTCTACATCTCCAAAAACCCTTACCTGCAATGAACACAACTAATGTCATCATCTGAAGACATAAGATGATTTTGGAGAGAGCATTTGGGGTTTTCTGAATGTGATCCCCTCCTCTTAAGGATGGGACAAATGGGGCTGCTTCCATCTTCATCTCAAGTTAAGGAAGAGTGTTTGAGGAAGAACTTCTAAAAGCTGAATATGATTTTTCTTTAGTTTGGTACACAGTACACTTGGGTTTTATTTCTCCTGGAGAATATAATAAGGAAGTGAAAGATGGGTTGGCTAGCTTCTTTGACAATGGTTAATGAAGCATTTAGTAGCCTGCAGTCCTTGAGTTTGTTGAGGCAGATAATAGTTGAATATTCTCCATGGATCAAACGTGCAAGAACGTGCAAGGATGGGGAGAATGATTTAACTCCTATCTAAGAGGGGTGCAGGGAAGATTCAACAGACCTCAGCAGAAAAAAATGTGTGGTACCAATGGATGCCCATGTCCAAGGAAAGAATAAATTACCACCTGCAATAGCAATGCATTCATCCTTCTGAATAATCAAGATTGGCTGGACACCTTAGATACTTGTGAGAGTAACCATTTATATTTATATAAGTAAACAGGGTAATTTGAGAGAGTGATAAAAGCTATGGAGAAAATAAATTAGGACAACGTAATAGAGATTGACAACTAGGGTACAGTAGAAGTAGCTTGAGAGTGGATGGCCTGTAGAGGTCTGTCAATGCAGATAATGGTAGATTGGCAGAAAGTAGACAGCAGGCAATGATACAGAGACTGAGAAAATTTTGCACACAAAGGGAATGCCAAATGCCATGACCATTGGGTGGAAATGAGCTTGAATGTTTTATAAACTCAAAGAAAGACAGTATGCAGAAATTTAGTGGGATTGATGGAATGATGCTGAACATTATCAATGAGGATTGCAGGGACAGATCAAGTAGGACCTTGCAGGGCATGGTAAAGGATTTGGGTCTTATATTGAGTAGAAAGGGGAGCCAGTAGAGACTTTCAAACAAGGAGTGACATTAAATGATTTACATTTTTAAAGTGTCACTTTTATTGCGCAGTGGAGCAACAGAAAACTGTGCAAAATACAGAGACAACAGAGTGATGAGAAACCTCCTGGGGGATATGAGACTTGAGCAGATCTGGAGCATTTGGATTAGATTTAGAGAAGCTGGAAAAAATGGAACATGCCCTTCAGCTTGGTGGAAGAGTCTACAGATACAGAGGCAGGGAGGTATATGACATAAGTCACAACTCCCCTACAATGCGAACAAAAACCCATAAAATCTATGAGACATAGGTTGGTTGCTGGGATGGCCAGAGACTTGTCTACACAGTCGCTAAGCAAGGATCTGGAAGGAGAAAGCAAGATGTATAATCCAGCCAAACCTGAAAGCCTGGGAGAGTAATCAACTGTGAATCTATCTAAATTGACCAAGCGAAGAGACAGAATCCAGGACTGAAGGTGCTGGATAGAAATCAGAAAGAAAGATTGAAAAGAGTAGTGGGATGTAGAATGTAAGAAGAGTATCTCACTGGATAAAATGTAGCAGCAGGTTCTATGTTGCCTATGGCCATGAACAAAGATAGCTATTGCATAGTAAAGAGACAAATCCAAAATATACTTGCACTCCTATGGGCAGGTGACTGTCTTCACTTTTCCACTGGCAATCCCTTGCTTAGAGCTCCTGAAATCTAAATGAGCCAGTATCCAGCAATTTTATGGCATTTGTCTGAGGTGTGCTTTGCTGCATGTGATTTTCTGACTAGGATCTGTTTCTACAACCAGATGATCGGCTCAGTAAAAGCAGAGAACATTCCTAATTTTGCTCACTAATCTATTCCCAGCGCAAGGCTGAGCACATAATGGTTATTAAAACATCTGCTGAGTGAGTGAATACTGCCTCACCTCCTGACTATTTCGTGAGTTGGTGTCTTGCCTCTTCCCAATCCAAACAGACTAGCACCATTCTAGATTGTGAGGGACACAAGTATAATTAACTTCATTAACTTCATCATTCATATATCCAAGAATATTTGATTAGCACCTACTGTGTACCACTGTGACAGCTGTTCATTTACCTAATATTAAATTAATACAAACCTTCCCCTTATTCCCAAGGCATTTAACTTTTAGTGGAGGATATTAAACGAATAATTATTCACAAGGATATTTAATTACAATTAACATATTTGCTAAGGAGGAAAAATATAGGGCACTATGAATAGTAAAATTCATTTTTCTAGCTGCAGAGAAAAAATATTAAAATCTTGAAGAGAGGAACTATAATTTTAAATGTTATTTGTAATTTCTATGGTACCTAGAATATGCCCTTTCCTGGTAGTCAAATGCCTGTCAGAGTCAAAAATCAAAGCTTACTCACTGAAAACACACATGATTAATGCTAATCAGTATGTTCTATTAACACAGTACTGAAATTATAAACTCCTTATTTTTGTTGTCCCATGTGTATGGTGGTCAAGGAATTACTGGAGAGTAACTCTGTGGGGCAGTATATTAGACATTTCTTTTCCATCTGTCTACACACATGGAGATGTTGGCTCTTGGCCTGTGTCAGAAATTAGATTGATTAATATAGACATACTGAAATTAAACATGTACAGGGAATACCTCAAGTGGTTATTGAAAGATTAGAATCTCGTTAGAGATTCTATGTTGGGACAGATAGACATCCACATAAAAGCAGTAAAGAAATTAGGTGGTGGGGAAGGAAAGAAAATTTAGAAACATAAGTGGATAATGGTAGGGAAATTCAATACAAGGATTTAGTGAAACCAGAAGAGAAATATATTTTGTTGCTTAGCTGACCATGAAGTCATGTTTCTTATGCATACAAGGTACCCCTGAACCTTTGCACTAGCTGTTCCTTCTTCTTGGAATTCTTTGCACCTGCTCTGCCTGGTGATTTTTTTTTAATTGTACTTTAGGTTCTGGGGTACATGTGCAGATCATG
Organism: Cacajao melanocephalus; assembly: GCA_963573385.1. NCBI lineage: Eukaryota > Metazoa > Chordata > Mammalia > Primates > Pitheciidae > Cacajao > Cacajao melanocephalus. Next base: position 36,869 of record CAUYLG010009297.1, read on the forward strand.
CAGGATTGTTGCATAGGTACATACATGGCAATGTGGTTTGCTGCCTCATCCCTTCGTCACCTGTATCTGGCATTTCTCCCCATGTTATCCTTCCCCAACCTCCCTACCCCCACTCCCCTCCCCTAGTACCTACCAACAGACCCCAGTGTGTGATGCTCCCCTCCCTGTGTCAATGTGTTCTCATTGTTCAACACCTGCCTATGAGTGAGAACATGCAGTGTTTGATTTTCTGTTCTTGTGTCAGTTTTCTGAGAATGATGGTTTCCAAATTCATCCATGTGACTACAAAGGACACGATCTCATTGTTTTTATGGCTGCATAGTTTTCCATGGTGTATATGTGCCATATTTTCCTTGTCCAGTCTATCATCGATGGGTATTTGGGTTGGTTCCAGGTCTTTGCTATTGTAAACAGTGCTGCAATGAACATTCGTGTGCATGTGTCCTTATAATAGAACGATTTATAATCCTTTGGATATATACCCAGTAATGGGATTGCTGGGCCAAATGGAATTTCTGTTTCTAGGTCCTTGAGGAATCGCCCACACTGTCTTCCACAATGGTTGAACTAGTTTACACTCCCACCAACAGTGTAAAAGTATTCCTATTTCTCCACATCCTCTCCAGCATCTGTTGTCTCCAGATTTTTTAATGATTGGCATTCTAACTGGCATGAGGTGGTATCTCAATGTGGTTTTGATTTGCATTTCTCTAAAGACTGGTGATGATGAGCATTTTTTCATGTTTGTTGGCCTCATATACGTCTTCTTTTGAAAAGTGTCTGTTCATGTCCTTTGCACACTTTTGAATGGGTTTGTTTGCTTGTTTTTATTTTCTTGTAAATCTGTTTTAGTTTTTTGTAGATTCTGGATATTAGCCCTTTGTCAGATGGGTAGATTGCAAAATTTTAACTGGCAGGAGGTGGTACCTCAAAGTGGTTTTGATTTGCTTTTCTCTAATAATCACTGGTGATGAGCATTTTTTCATGTGTTTCTTGGCCTCATATATGTCTTCTTTTGAAAAGTGTCTGTTCATATCCTTCACCTACTTTTGGATGGGTTTCTTTGTTTATTTCTTGTAAATCTGTTTTAGTTCTTTGTAGATCCTGGATATTAGCCCTTTGTCAGATGTTATCCCTCCCCAACCTCCCTACCCCCACTCCCTCCCTTGGGTAGAGTGAAAACATTTTTTTCCCATTCTGTTGGTTGCTGGTTCACTCTTATGATTGTTTCTTTGCCTGTACAGAAACTCTGGAGTTTAATTAGGTCCTATTTGATTATTTTGGCGTTTGTTGCCAATGCTTTTGGTGTTTTAATCATGAAGTCCTTGCCTATTCCTATGTCCTGAATGGTTTTGCCTAGGTTTTCTTCGAGGGTTTTTATGGTGTTAGGTCTTATGTTTAAGTCCTTAATCCATCTGGAGTTAATTTTAGTGTAAGGTGTCAGGAAGGGGTCCAGTTTCTGTTTTCTGCACACTGCTAGCCAGTTTTCCCAACACCATTTATTAAACAGGGAATCCTTTCTGCATTGCTTGTTTTTGTCAGGTTTTTCAAAGATCAGATGGTTGTAGATGTGTGGCATTGCCTCCAAGGCCTCTGTTCTGTTCCATTGGTCTATATCTCTGTTTTGGAACCTATACCATGCTAGATTAGCTTGATTAATAAGGAGATAGAAATGGTAGTATTTATTGTAAGTATGTAATAATTTTAAAAAGAATATTTTAAAATTATACACTATAGTATATTTTAGCAATGATAATAATAGCTATTAATTAGCTGCTTATATGTTAGATATTCTTTACAAAAATTACTTTATATTATTTGTTATATGAATTACAGTCATAAGAACATACAAGGAGGGTTTTACATTTTATACCAAAGAAAATTAAGGTGAGTTGATAAATAATTTTCTCACTTTTACATCGCAACAAAACAAGGCAGCCAGTATTTGAAACTAGGTCTATATAACTCTGAAGCACATGCTCTTAATCATTGTACTATCAGCTTTTTGAGGGTAGACACAGAGCCCTGGATTTTTGTTATATTTTTCAATGAATGAATATATTTTAACGCAGAAAGTAAAGAACACAGTTTTAGAAAATAGGTTGGGAGAGGGAGTTCATTAACTAATAAAAAGTCATCTATTCCATATTTTAAATCATTCATATCAGATTGGAAGTTGCTGGTGTACTGTGCCATTGCTAAGTGTGCTTTGGTTTTAAAGAGCTCATTTTAAACAATGAATGTGTTTGTGAAGGTGAGAAGGGGATTGGAAATACTAGGAAGACACTCTTTAATCTTATTACTTAGGCTGATTTCAAATATTTGTTGAATATTACAAATATTATAGTAATAGACTCATGACTAATATTTATAGAGCTTTGATAATGAGCCAGGTACTGTGATAAATTCTTTTTATATATTACCTTATTTAGAGCTCAGGCAGGGCTATGACAATATTATTGTTATACACGCTTTACAGATGAGAAATGCAAGACTCCAGGAGTTAAAGGGCTTGCCCTAGGTAACAGATGAGTTTAGTGGCCCAAATACTAATCCAAACCCAGAGCAAAAGTTCTTAGCTACTACACTCTCTGTCTTCAGCATTTTCCTTTCTGCTTCTCTTTGTCATCTAAATCAGTGGCAAAGATACTTTGCGAAAAAGAGAAGGATTTCTGGCAAAAGTTGGAATGCTGGTGAAAACCACAAAAGTCTTAGTTTTATTCCTGTTTAGAAAGTTATCTTTTTCTTCAGATGAAAAAGTCACGCTTGGCATTTTCTTTAGGCCAGATTTATGGCTTCTTTTGAAATTCTTAACATTATTTCTGAATTTCCAGGAGCATCTCAATGGAAATGAGTAAATTTTAATAATTAAGGTTTCCACATGATTTAGAAAATCTGAGGCTCCTCTTGCAGCCAGGTCAACATGTTTAAGACCTAAATTAACACTGACATTACCTTCCCACTTGACTTGAACTTTGACCAAGACCCTTCTTTATCATCTGTCATCCAATTCTGACTGTTAGAAAGATTAGTTGGAAACATGAATAAAATATTTAAGTGTAATATCTAGGAATTATAGCATCTTAGACTTAGAAGGCACTTTACATTATCTAGTCCAAACTTCTTATTTTGCAGATGAGAGGAGGGATCTTGTGATCAAACTCTCAATATGAAACCATTCTTATCTGTATAGAATGGCAAAATGGTCAGCAAGCTTAATTTAAGCATTGGAGGATTTACATGATAGTAGTAGTTAAATAGAAAATAAAAATTTAAAACAGCTGTAAAGTTTTTCTCTATAAGTCTGGAAAATCCAAGTGATTTTCACCAATATAACAAGTCATAAACAGACACTTTTCAAAACAAGACATACACATGGTCAACAAGCATATAAAAATGCTCCACATCACTAATCATTAGAGAAATGCAAATCAAACCGCAAGGAGATATCATCTTATACCAGTCAGAACGGCTATTATTAAAAGGTCAAGCCACCACCTTGATGCTGGTGAGGTTGTGGAGGAAAGAGAATACTTAAACACTGCTGGTGGAAGTGTAAATTCGCGCAGCCATTGCGGAAAGCGGTTTGGTGCTTTCTTAAGGAACTTAAAACAGAGCTACTATCCAACTCAGTAATCCCATTTTTTGGCATATACCCAAAGGAATATAAATCATTCTACCATAAAAACAATGCATGTAGTTCATTGCAGTACTATTCACAATAGCAACATCATAGAACCAACCTAAATGCCAATCAACAGGAGACTGGATAAAGAAAATGTGGTACCTATACAACATGGAATATTATACAGCCATAAAAAAGAATGCAATCATGTCTTTGGCAGCAACATGGATGGAGCTACAGGCCATTATCCTAAGTAAATTGACACAGAAACAGAAAACAAAATATCACATGTTCTCTCTCGTAAGTTGGAGCTAAATGTTGAGTACACATAGGCACAAAGAAGGGAACAACAGACACCAGAGCCAGCTTGAGGGTGCAGTGGGGAGGAAAGTGAAGGTCAAGTAATTACCTATCAGATACTATGCTTATCATCTGGGTGGTGACATAATCTATACACCAAACTCCCATGATATACAATTTACCTGTATACCAAATCTGCACATGCACCCTTGAACCTGAAATAAAAGTTAAACATATATATATACATACATATATATATTTATACCCATCAAGAAAGGAAAAGTGACATCCTATAATCTCCTTAATAGCCAATCAGCGTGCATTCATTGCTTCACAAATGTTTACACATTGTTTCTGAGTGGCCCAACTGTTTTTGTGTTTGAGTGGCAAGCAAGCAATACAAAAAATATACCTGCCCTTGTGAAGCTTATGTTTTAATGAGATGGAAAGGTCATTTAAAAGTGTAAAAATTAATTGGATAATACAAATTAGATGTTATGAAGGACATAAGAGAGTGAAGAAAGAGTAAATGGTGTGGAATTACTTTATGAAGCGTAATTTAGTAGCCTATTGGGCTGAGATATAAAATATAAAAGCAATCATGAGAAGCAAGGAAAGATCTAAAATCCACACCCTATCACCTAAATTGAAGGAGCTAGAGGAGCAAGATGAAAAAAAAAAAACTCAAAAGCTAGCAGAAGATGAGTAATAACTAAGGTCAGAGCAGAACTGAAGGAGATAGAGACACAAAAAAAAGCTTCAAAAAATCAATCAATCGAGGAGCTGGTTTTTTAAAAAAAAGACAGACTGCTAGCCAGATTAATAAAAAAGAAAAGAGAGAATAATCAAATAGACGCAATAAAAAATGATAAAGGGGATATCACCACTGATTCCACAGAAATACAAACCACCATCAGAGATTACTATAAACAACTCTATGCACATAAACCAGTAAACCTGGAAGAAATGGATAAATCCCTGGACATTTGCATCCTCCCAAGCCTAATCCAGGAAGAAGTTGAAACCCTGAATAGACCGATAAAAACAGCTGAACTTGAGGCAGCAATTAATAGCCTACCAACCAAAAAAAGCCCAGGTCCAGATGGGTTCACAGCCAAATTCTACCAAATGTACAAAGAGGAGCTGGTACTTTCTGAAATTATTCCAAACAATCCAAAAAGAGGGAATCCTTCCCACATCATTTTATGAGACCAACATCATCCTGATACCAAAACTCGGCAGAGACTCAACAAAAAAAGAAAATTATAGGCAAATATCCATGATGAACATAGATGCAAAAATCTTCAATAAAATACTGGCAAACCCACTGGAACAGTACATTGAAAAGCTTATCCATCATGATCAAGTAGGCTTCATTCCAGGGATGCAAGGCTGATTCAACATATGCAAGTCTATAAACATAATCCACCACATAAACAGAACCAAAGACAAAAAAACACATGATTATCTCAATAGATGGAGAGAAGGCCTTTGACAAAATTCAACAGCCCTTTATGCTAAAAACTCTCAATAAACTAGGTATCAATGGAACATTATCTCAAAACAATAAAAGCTATTTACGACAAACTCACAGCCAATATCATACTGAATGGGCAAAAACTGGAAGCATTCCCTTTGAAATCTGGCCCTAGACAAGGATGCCCTCTCTCACCACTCTTATTCAACATAGTATTGGAAGTTCTAGCCAGAGCAATCAGGCAAGAAAAAGAAATAAAGTGTATTTAATTAGGAAAGGAGGAAGTCAAATTGTCTCTATTTAAAGAAGACATGATTGTATATTTACAAGACCCCATCTTCTCAGCCCCAAATCTCCTGAAACTGATAAGCAACTTCAGCAAAGTCTCAGGATACAAAATCCACGTGCAAAAATCACAAGCATTCCTATACACCAATAACAGACTTAAAGAGAGCCAAATCAAGAACAAACTGCCATTCACAAGTGCCACAAAGAGAATAAAATACCTAGGAATACAACTAATAAAGAATGTGAAGGACCTCTTCAAGGAGAACTACAAACCACTGCTCAACGAAATAAGAGAGGACACAAACAGATGAAGAAACCTTCCATGCTCATGGTTGGGAAGAATCAGTATCATGAAAATGGCCATATTGCCCAAAGTAATTTACAAATTCAACACTATCCCCATCAAGCTACCAATGACCTTCTTCACAGAACTGGAAAAAACCACCTTAAACTTCATATGTAACCAAAAGAGAGCCCACATAACCAAGACAATTTAAGCAAAAACAACAAAGCCAGAGCATCACGCTACATGACTTCAAACTATACTACAAGGCTACAGTAATCAAAACAGCATGGTATAGGTTCCAAAACAGAGATATAGACCAATGGAACAGAACAGAGGCCTTGGAGGCAATGCCACACATCTACAACCATCTGATCTTTGAAAAACCTGACAAAAACAAGCAATGCAGAAAGGATTCCCTGTTTA